>OW799238.1:4253148-4341092 GCA_941918925.1 Phyto melanocephala | reverse complement strand
AACTGGTTTTATAGTGTTTTCCCATCGTATCAATCAAGTTTTTTTAATCAGAACTCAAAAATTTTGAGATAGAAAATTGGTGAATTTTCAGGTTTTTAAGCCACATCGAATTTGTGCTCCTATTTATGGGCAAACCAAAGACGCCAACAACTTAATTTTCAGGCTTTAAAGCTACACGGAACTCTTATTAATATACAAAGGCGAGCTAAAGATGCAAAAATCTTAAAAATTTTAGCGTAAAATTTTCACTCAAATACTGGTTTTATAGTGTTTTCCCATCGTATCTATCAAGTTTCTTTAATCAGAACTCAAAAATTTTGAGATGAAAAAAATTGATGAATTTTCAGGTTTTTAAGCCAGATCAAATTTGTGTTCATATTTATGGGCAAACCAAAGACGCCAACAACTTAATTTTCAGGCTTTAAAGCTGCAGGAAACTTTTATTAATATACAAAGGCGAGCCAAAGATGCAAAAATCTCAAAAATTTTAGCGTAAAATTTTCACTCAAAAACTGGTTTTATAGTGTTTTCCCATCGTATCTATCAAGTTTTTTTAATCAGAACTCAAAAATTTTGAGATGAAAAAATTGGTGAATTTTCAGGTTTTTAAGCCACATCAAATTTGTGTTCATATTTATGGGCAAACCAAAGACGCCAACAACTTAATTTTCAGGCTTTAAAGCTACACGAAACTTTTATTAATATACAAAGGCGAGCCAAAGATGCAAAAATCTTAAAAATTTTAGCGTAAAATTTTCACTCAAAAACTGGTTTTATAAGGTTTTCCCATCGTATCAATCAAGTTTCTTTAATCAGAACTCAAAAATTTTGAGATGAAAAAATTGGTGAATTTTCATGTTTTTAAGCCACGTCAAATTTGTGTTCATATTTATGGGCAAACCAAAGACGCCAACAACTTAATTTTCAGGCTTTAAAGCTACAGGAAACTTTTATTAATATACAAAGGCGAGCCAAAGATGCAAAAATCTTAAAAATTTTAGGCGTAAAATTTTCACTCAAAAACTGGTTTTATAGTGTTCTCCCATCGTATCAATCAAGTTTCTTTAATCAGAACTCAAAAATTTTGAGATGAAAAAATTGGTGAATTTTCAGGTTTTTAAGCCACATAAAATTTGTGTTCATATTTATGGGCAAACCAAAGACGCCAACAACTTAATTTTCAGGCTTTAAAGCTACAGGAAACTTTTATTAATATACAAATGCGGGCCAAAAATGCAAAAATCTCAAAAATTTTAGCGTAAAATTTTCACTCAAAAACTGGTTTTATAGTGTTTTCCCATCGTATCTATCAAGTTTTTTTAATCAGAACTCAAAAATTTTGAGATGAAAAAATTGGTGAATTTTCAGGTTTTTAAGCCACATCAAATTTGTGTTCATATTTATGGGCAAACCAAAGACGCCAACAACTTAATTTTCAGGCTTTAAAGCTACAGGAAACTTTTATTAATATACGAAGGCGAGCCAAAGATGCAAAAATCTCAAAAATTTTAGCGTAAAATTTTTACTCAAAAACTGGTTTTATAGTGTTTTCCCATCGTATCAATCAAGTTTCTTTAATCAGAACTCAAAAATTTTGAGATAGAAAATTGGTCAATTTTCAGGTTTTTAAGCCACATCAAATTTGTGTTCATATTTATGGGCAAACCAAAGACGCCAACAACTTAATTTTCAGGCTTTAAAGCTACAGGAAACTTTTATTAATATACAAAGGCGAGCCAAAGATGCAAAAATCTCAAAAATTTTAGCGTAAAATTTTCACTCAAAAACTGATTTTATAGTGTTTTCCCATCGTATCTATCAAGTTTCTTTAATCAGAACTCAAAAATTTTGAGATAGAAAATTGGTGAATTTTCAGGTTTTTAAGCCACATCAAATTTGTGTTCATATTTATGGGCAAACCAAAGATGCCAACAACTTAATTTTCAGGCTTTAAAGCTACAGGAAACTTTTATTAATATACGAAGGCGAGCCAAAGATGCAAAAATCTCAAAAATTTTAGCGTAAAATTTTCACTCAAAAACTGGTTTTATAGTGTTTTCCCATCGTATCAATCAAGTTTCTTTAATCAGAACTCAAAAATTTTGAGATAGAAAATTGGTGAATTTTCAGGCTTTTAAGCCACATCAAATTTGTGTTCATATTTATGGGCAAAACAAAGACGCCAACAACTTAATTTTCAGGCTTTAAAGCTACACGGAACTCTTATTAATATACAAAGGCGAGCCAAAGATGCAAAAATCTTAAAAATTTTAGCGTAAAATTTTCACTCAAATACTGGTTTTATAGTGTTTTCCCATCGTATCTATCAAGTTTCTTTAATCAGAACTCAAAAATTTTGAGATGAAAAAATTGATGAATTTTCAGGTTTTTAAGCCACATCAAATTCGTGTTCATATTTATGGGCAAACCAAAGACGCCAACAACTTAATTTTCAGGCTTTAAAGCTACAGGAAACTTTTATTAATATACAAAGGCGAGCCAAAGATGCAAAAATCTCAAAAATTTTAGCGTAAAATTTTCACTCAAAAACTGGTTTTATAGTGTTTTCCCATCGTATCTATCAAGTTTTTTTAATCAGAACTCAAAAATTTTGAGATGAAAAAATTGGTGAATTTTCAGGTTTTTAAGCCACATCAAATTTGTGTTCATATTTATGGGCAAACCAAAGACGCCAACAACTTAATTTTCAGGCTTTAAAGCTACACGAAACTTTTATTAATATACAAAGGCGAGCCAAAGATGCAAAAATCTTAAAAATTTTAGCGTAAAATTTTCACTCAAAAACTGGTTTTATAAGGTTTTCCCATCGTATCAATCAAGTTTCTTTAATCAGAACTCAAAAATTTTGAGATGAAAAAATTGGTGAATTTTCAGGTTTTTAAGCCACATCAAATTTGTGTTCATATTTATGGGCAAACCAAAGACGCCAGCAACTTAATTTTCAGGCTTTAAAGCTACAGGAAGCTTTTATTAATATACAAAGGCGAGCCAAAGATGCAAAAATCTTAAAATTTTTAGCGTAAAATTTTCACTCAAAAACTGGTTTTATAGTGTTCTCCCATCGTATCAATCAAGTTTCTTTAATCAGAACTCAAAAATTTTGAGATGAAAAAATTGGTGAATTATTAGGTTTTTAAGCCACATCAAATTTGTGTTCATATTTATGGGCAAACCAAAGACGCCAACAACTTAATTTTCAGGCTTTAAAGCTACAGGAAACTTTTATTAATATACAAAGGCGAGCCAAAGATGCAGAAATCTTAAAAATTTTAGCGTAAAATTTTCACTCAAAAACTGGTTTCATAGTGTTTTCCCATCGTATCTATCAAGTTTCTTTAATCAGAACTCAAAAATTTTGAGATGAAAAAATTGGTGAATTTTCAGGTTTTTAAGCCACATCAAATTTGTGTTCATATTTATGGGCAAACCAAAGACGCCAACAACTTAATTTTCAGGCTTTAAAGCTACAGGAAACTTTTATTAATATACAAAGGCGAGCCAAAGATGCAAAAATCTTAAAAATTTTAGGCGTAAAATTTTCACTCAAAAACTGGTTTTATAGTGTTCTCCCATCGTATCAATCAAGTTTCTTTAATCAGAACTCAAAAATTTTGAGATGAAAAAATTGGTGAATTTTCAGGTTTTTAAGCCACATAAAATTTGTGTTCATATTTATGGGCAAACCAAAGACGCCAACAACTTAATTTTCAGGCTTTAAAGCTACAGGAAACTTTTATTAATATACAAAGGCGAGCCAAAGATGCAGAAATCTTAAAAATTTTAGCGTAAAATTTTCACTCAAAAACTGGTTTCATAGTGTTTTCCCATCGTATCTATCAAGTTTCTTTAATCAGAACTCAAAAATTTTGAGATGAAAAAATTGGTGAATTTTCAGGTTTTTAAGCCACATCAAATTTGTGTTCATATTTATGGGCAAACCAAAGACGCCAACAACTTAATTTTCAGGCTTTAAAGCTACAGGAAACTTTTATTAATATACAAATGCGAGCCAAAGATGCAAAAATCTCAAACATTTTAGCGTAAAATTTTCACTCAAAAACTGATTTTATAGTGTTTTCCCATCGTATCAATCAAGTTTCTTTAATCAGAACTCAAAAATTTTGAGATGAAAAAATTGGTGAATTATTAGGTTTTTAAGCCACATCAAATTTGTGTTCATATTTATGGGCAAACCAAAGACGCCAACAACTTAATTTTCAGGCTTTAAAGCTACAGGAAACTTTTATTAATATACAAAGGCGAGCCAAAGATGCAAAAATCTTAAAAATTTTAGCGTAAAATTTTCACTCAAAAACTGGTTTTATAGTGTTTTCCCATCGTATCTATCAAGTTTCTTTAATCAGAACTCAAAAATTTTGAGATAGAAATTTCGTGAATTTTCAGGTTTTTAAGCCACATCAAATTTGTGTTCATATTTATGGGCAAACCAAAGACGCCAACAACTTAATTTTTAGGCTTTAAAGCTACACGAAACTTTTATTAATATACAAAGGCGAGCCAAAGATGCAAAAATCTTAAAAATTTTAGCGTAAAATTTTCACTCAAAAACTGGTTTTATAAGGTTTTCCCATCGTATCAATCAAGTTTCTTTAATCAGAACTCAAAAATTTTGAGATGAAAAAATTGGTGAATTTTCATGTTTTTAAGCCACATCAAATTTGTGTTCATATTTATGGGCAAACCAAAGACGCCAACAACTTAATTTTCAGGCTTTAAAGCTACAGGAAACTTTTATTAATATACAAAGGCGAGCCAAAGATGCAAAAATCTTAAAAATTTTAGGCGTAAAATTTTCACTCAAAAACTGGTTTTATAGTGTTCTCCCATCGTATCAATCAAGTTTCTTTAATCAGAACTCAAAAATTTTGAGATGAAAAAATTGGTGAATTTTCAGGTTTTTAAGCCACATAAAATTTGTGTTCATATTTATGGGCAAACCAAAGACGCCAACAACTTAATTTTCAGGCTTTAAAGCTACAGGAAACTTTTATTAATATACAAAGGCGGGCCAAAAATGCAAAAATCTCAAAAATTTTAGCGTAAAATTTTCACTCAAAAACTGGTTTTATAGTGTTTTCCCATCGTATCTATCAAGTTTTTTTAATCAGAACTCAAAAATTTTGAGATGAAAAAATTGGTGAATTTTCAGGTTTTTAAGCCACATCAAATTTGTGTTCATATTTATGGGCAAACCAAAGACGCCAACAACTTAATTTTCAGGCTTTAAAGCTACAGGAAACTTTTATTAATATACGAAGGCGAGCCAAAGATGCAAAAATCTCAAAAATTTTAGCGTAAAATTTTTACTCAAAAACTGGTTTTATAGTGTTTTCCCATCGTATCAATCAAGTTTCTTTAATCAGAACTCAAAAATTTTGAGATAGAAAATTGGTGAATTTTCAGGTTTTTAAGCCACATCAAATTTGTGTTCATATTTATGGGCAAACCAAAGACGCCAACAACTTAATTTTCAGGCTTTAAAGCTACAGGAAACTTTTATTAATATACAAAGGCGAGCCAAAGATGCAAAAATCTCAAAAATTTTAGCGTAAAATTTTCACTCAAAAACTGATTTTATAGTGTTTTCCCATCGTATCTATCAAGTTTCTTTAATCAGAACTCAAAAAATTTGAGATAGAAAATTGGTGAATTTTCAGGTTTTTAAGCCACATCAAATTTGTGTTCATATTTATGGGCAAACCAAAGATGCCAACAACTTAATTTTTAGGCTTTAAAGCTACAGGAAACAGTAGATGGGTAATGGGGGAGATCGACATCAAAGGGATGCCGCCGCCATATGCTAATTAGAATCTAATAAGATTGACAGGTGATTGATGGCATGAGTGTTGACATGTAATGCAAGAGGTAATCTAGCTGAGATGTGTTAATTGGATTTGTAGAGAGTGGTTGGGAGAGAGAGAGAGAGAGAGAGAGAGAGAGTGGGAAGGTATTGATAATGTGTCTTTGAGTGTTATGTTGAGGGTAGTTTGTATATTTATTTTTCTACCTGAATGTTTATAAGTGTATGTGTGTAAACCTGTTTTTTTATTTTTTTTTTATAGTTAGTGATAGATTGTGTGTGAAGGAATTATGGATGATCTAAGGTGTTTATGGAAGGTTGCCTTTTTCTCAGCATGAGATTATGTGTTAAGAGGGTTGATATTATGTATGTATGTGAAAACCAGATTTTTTTTTTGTGGGTAATAGATCGTGTACTAAGATGTTTGTGTGTGTAAAGCGATTGTGAGGGTTGATTTTGTATATTTTTTGCTCTCTAATTTTTTTTAGTAAGTATTTCCTAGATGTGATTTTCAAATTGGAAAATTATTATTTTCTAACTGCTTACCTCTGATTTGGTTGGGAAAATTCTATGAATGGCATTTTTTTCTTCAATAAGTATACAACATTATTCGAAGGTAGTCATTATATACTAAATATGATACTGGACGAAATATCTAATTTTCTAACATCATTCTCTCACATTATTTCCCATGAACATAGATATAAGTTAATCAACATTCAAACATATCTGATTCATAGAAATAATTTTAAAATAATAAGAAATAAATATGGAGAGCACTATGATGACTGTACCTGGTCTGATGAAAATGCTAAGTGTGGACCCGATACCTGTTCATGTTCACACTATAGAAGGAAGAATACAAAAGCGGAAGAAGAAGCAAAAGTTCTAATAAAATTCTGTTATATTATATACGATTTAATTAAATGTAACAATTAAACATTCAATAAAGTCTAACTGCAAAAAGTATTCACAACTTATTTTTTATTCTTAATTATGTACATATTTTTTATTTATTTTTTTCAGAAAAGAGTATATATGTATATATAAATATACCAATATATCCAAATATGTTAGTTATTTTCCTTTTTCTATCCAAAACAATTCAATGTCAATTTTTAATTTATATTACAGAAGGTCATCCTAATTGCTACAAGTATATATTCGACATTTTTTTTTTTTTTTTGCAATGTTGTCAAAAATAACAAAAAGGGTATTAAAAAGTAAAATTTTCTACATATAGACTGCTAAATAAGAGCTACATGATTTTTGTAAATCTTAACAGCTTGATTTTTTTTTTCTTATTTCATAACAAGTGTAATTTAAAGGGGTTTATGCAGCGTAGCTAAAGGGTTTCATGAGCATTCTCTAAAAAAAAAAAAAAGAAATCAATTGAATCAACGAACATATTCACATGTTTAATTGTGATAAAAATAAAAAAAAAAAATAAAAAAAAAAAAATAAAAAAAAAAAATAAAAAAAAACCTGTTCTAGTCATATTAATCTTTCTTCTCTTATATCTTACCTAAACGTTTAATATGTTTTCTAAATTTAGTATTCATTACACTTTCATATAGTGAAATTATAACTATTTCTATCTCTACATATAAATATAAAAGGAATATTAATATTCTATTTTAAAAAAATTTCACAATGATAAAACACACCATCTCCACAATGAATGATCAGAATGTCAATGTCATTTGCCGCATATGCAACAAGTCCTGCTCTTCAAAAATGGTTAAAGTTCATGAGAAACTTCATTGTCCTGTATGCAAAAAATGGTTCATGACGTTAACACAACTCAATGCACACAGACTAACACATGATTTGCCATCAACATCAAATATTTCTAAAAATTCCCAAACATCAGCTAAAAATGAAGTGCTCAAAAAGTGCAAGGAATGCAACGAGATGTTGCCATTATCATTATTTATTGCTCATGTAAGGAGTAATAAGCACAAAAATAATTGTAGCAGTGTTAAAATAGCAGATAACTTTTTTGTAAGAAATAGTGATTACAACGGAAGAATTGAAACATATTCATATGAAAATAAAGACGAATCCTTACTATACCCAGAGGAATTATTTAAAAAAGCCCAAAATGTTACAACTAAACAGTTAACTCTGTGTCGAAATAAACATACTGTAATAAAGTTTAATATGGAACTATTATGCGAGTATATGAAGGTTGCAAGTGATGATATAACTGTCGCACAGATAGTTCATATTTCAAAGATGGTGATGACAACATTAGCAGACAATGTCGATGAACTATTCATAAAACAGGCTGAAGAAATATGCAATAAAATGAGTGAATTCCAGGAGAGAGATAGTGGATGGACTCTTATTGCAATTAATTCATTGGAAATAAATATTAATAAGGCGTCAGTAATAAGAGGATCTAATTATATTCCACTTCCTAAAAGTGTCTCCTTGAAAAGAGCATGTATTAATGTGGTAAATAGAGATCAATATTGTTTCAAATGGTGCCTTATTGCAGGTCTATATGCAGCAAATGACCTTAATCTTAGACAGAGGAAAAACTGCAACATGTACAATATTCCTAATATTGAGGCTGAAAATATTACTTTGAATGAAATTCATTTGAATTTTAAAGGAATGACTTTTCCTCTGGCATTAAAAGAAATAAAGATTTTTGAGAAGCAAAATGAAATTAGCATTAATGTGTTTGGACTTAATGCTGACTCAATTGTGGGTCCATACTATATAACTATTAAGGAAAAACCCATTCACATTAATTTGATATTGCTGCATTCTGGTGAAAATTTTCACTATGTTCTTATCACTGACATATCAAAGTAAGATCATTTAATTTAATATTAGCATTAAATAGTTACTAATTTTTTTCTTCTTTTTTTTTTTAGATTCCTACGAAGTAGTATAACATCGCACAACTCCAAAATCTACATTTGCAACACATGCTTATACCACACGCATAGTGAGGATGTCTTCAGAATGCATAAAAATTCGTGTGGTAAAAAGGTTGCAACTATGCCAAAACATAAAGATGCCCTTATTAAATTCAAAAACCATCAGAAGCAGTTGGATGTTCCCTTCGTTATATACGCGGATTTTGAGTCAATTCTGGAAAAAATCAATGATAGAGTAAGTGGAAATACTTTTAATGTACAGAAGCATATTGCATGTGCTTTTAGTTTTTATGTGAAATGTAGTTTTAAGAGTAATATCGATAATATTAGAAGCTATTTTGGAGCAGATGCTTCAAAGGTATTTGTTCAAGAAATAGTCAGTGAATGTAATGAAATTTTTAGAAAATATTTGTCAAAAATAGAACAAATTAAATTAACACAAGAGGATGAGGACAATTTTTTAAACTCTGAGATATGTCACATTTGTAAAAATCCTTTACATACTGATAGAGTAAGAGATCACTGTCATCTCACTGGTAATTTTCGTGGTGCAGCTCACAATGAGTGTAATTTAAAGTATGCTACACCCAAGTTCATACCGATTGTTTTCCATAACCTTTCTTCATATGACATGCATCTGTTTTTCAAAGAATTGTCAACGATTAAAAACGCAACAATAAAAGTCATTCCTCAAAACAAGGAGAGATATATTTCACTCTCAGTTTACATTAGGTTAGAAAATAACACTGGGTTTGAAATTCGCTTTATAGATTCTTTTCGATTTATGGCTTCTAGTCTTGACAATTTAGCAAAAAATTTAAATGTTAGTGATTTTGTCACTGTGAGAGAAAGTTTCATCGATGATGTAAAATTTAATTTAATAAGGAGGAAGGGAGTATTTCCATATACATACATGGATTCACTATTAAGATTTAATGAAACAGAACTTCCTAGCAGAGACAATTTCTTTAACATTCTCAGCAACGAGGAATGTTCTTCCGATGACTACGATCATGCACAAAAGGTATGGAGAGAATTTAACTGTAAGAATCTTTACGATTATACAGAACTCTACTTGAAATCTGATGTTTTGTTACTTACAGATATTTTTGAAAATTTTCGTAAAATATGTAAAAAAATATATGATCTTGATCCATGTCAGTATTATACTGCACCAGGACTTTCTTGGGATGCAATGCTTAAAACCACAAATATCGAATTAGAACTATTTACAGATAGTGAAATGCATGCATTTATTCAACATGCTATAAGAGGTGGGCTTGTCCAATGTTCAAACAGATACTCAAAAGCAAATAATAAGTATATGAGTGACTTCGATGAAACTAAATCATGCGAGTATTTAATGTATTTGGATGCCAACAACCTTTACGGTTATGCAATGTCCGAGTATCTTCCTTATGGAAAGTTCACATGGTTGAATGATCAAGAACTAGAAAATTTTGTGGTACAAAATGTTTTAAACGAATCAGAGTATGGATATATTTTGGAAGTTGATCTTGATTATCCAGATCACCTACATGACAGTCATAATGATCTCCCATTTTGCCCCCAAAATAAAAAGACTGAAATTTCAAAGTCTAATAAATTAATAGCAGATTTAACACCAAAGAAAAATTATGTCATACATTATAGGGTCTTAAAACAATGTATTGAAAATGGTCTTATGCTAAAAAAGATTCATAGGGTATTAAAATTCAAACAGTCTCCTTGGCTTAAAAAATATATTGATGTTAACACCTTTCATCGTACAAATGCAAAAAATGCTTTTGAGAGGGACTTTTTTAAACTTCTCAATAATGCCGTTTATGGGAAAACGATGGAAAGTGTTGACAAGAGAAAAGACGTTCGAATCGCAACAGAATGGAAAAATACCAATAGAAACCATTTGGGCTTAAGATCACTCATCTCAAAACCAAATTTTTTGAGTTTAAGTAAGTTTACTGATACAATGTATGCGGTGGAATTAAAGAAAATAGATCCCTATTATGACAAACCGATTTATGTTGGTTTTAGTGTTTTGGAATTGTCAAAGTGGAAAATGTATGATTTTCATTATGGCTATATGAAAGAAAAATTTGGGGAAAATATTCTTCTTAATTATATGGACACTGATTCCTTTATCTATTCGATAAAAACGATGGATTTCTATGATGATATTCGTAATGATATCAGTTTAAATTTTGACACATCAGAGTATCCAGTAGATAACCAATTTAATTTACCGATTCTCAATAAAAAGGTTTTGGGTATGATGAAGGATGAAAACAAGGGTAATATTATGACAGAATTTGTGGGATTAAGGTCAAAAATGTACTCTCTTTCGATCCTTAATGCCGAAGATGTAAAAAAGTCGAAAGGTGTTAAAAAATCTGCCATTAAAAAATTGACAATTAGCGACTACCGAAATTGTTTGTTTGAACAAAAAAATATTTCAGACAATATGTTTTTATTTCGCTCCAAAGCTCATCAGTTATATACGCAAAGGCTAAATAAAGTTGTCCTAACTTATACTGATGACAAAAGAAATATTTTGGGGGATGGAATTAAAACGCGTGCTTGGGGTCATTATAGAGATCGATTTGATGATGATGATATGGAAATCAATTATTGAATTTCATTTCGATCGCTTATTTCCAGTGATTTTATAGCGGTCAAGAATATTAATAATTTTCCTCATCCAACTACATATATCGTTGAATAATAGAGATAAAAGACTCTTCTTAAATTTGTTCTATTTATTTAATTTTATTTTTAAGTTACTTTGTAAATATATGTCTATATAAACATTAATTAATTTTAAGATAAAATCTAAAATAAGAATAAATAATAAAAAACTTTAGTTTTTTTATTTAAAAAATGAATTTATATTTATTTGGTTTCATTTTAAATTAAAAGTTCTTTTTGTAGTAAAAGTGCATTTTTTAATGCACAAACTCCAAAACTATGATAATTACAATATACGTGTTTTGAATACTTCATCTCTATTTGCTTTAAATTTAAACAACCAATGTCTTCAATATTAAAAACTCTTTGTTGTAGTATTTTCTCCAACCATTTCCTTTTTTCATCACCTTTAACATAGATCTTAGAGTTAGTAGTATTGGCTTTTAGAAACTTACAGACACTATTTAAAGTAAGTCTTCCATCATTCCAATTTAAGTGATGATAATTTCTCATTAACCATTGCGCTTCTTTTCGTTTCTTTGCTGACAAACAGTTGAAATCATACGGAGATTGAATAATAAAATTATAATACTCAGTTTTACTGAAAACAACTGAAATTTCTTTTGCAATAAAATTATTCGAATTGGATTTGAAGCCTTGAAGGTCGATGAAGACAAGATTGCTATACATATTGTAATAGTTTATAATATTTTTCGAACTTGCCCTTTTAAAGGTATGTATTCAACTATGCGATCATGGATGAGAATACAGTAAGCTGATGTATTTGCTGGGACGTTGGAAGCGGTTTCGAATTCTATTTTTATATCAATAGGTCCACTGCTGACTGATTCATTTTGATGACTCACATCAATCACAATTATCGGAGCTTTATTTTTAAACTCTTGAGATGTGAGTAATGGTTGAGAGAAATCTCTCATATAGTAGTTTTGTTGAAATCTTACATACATATCATATAGAATTGCATAACGATCATCATTAAATTTTATGTTGAGATCATCATATGGATATGAGTCTGAATTGAGATGCACTTTTACATTTGTCAAGTCGCAACTTACAAATTTCTCTTTATTCCTAAATGCGATCAATACAAAACGTGGTCTTTCTCTGTTTGCTGCCAGCTTAACATTCCATATATGATTACTCCCCATGTTTAGTTGTGGATTAATATGACAATCCCAACTACGAAATGCTATTGGTATAGAAGTGCCACTGTTAATGATCTTAATCATATTCAGTTTACTAAGATCGGATAATTGAACATGTGGAATTCTCCATGATATATTTGAAATAGTCAATTTTGCATTTTCAGTTGCAACACTTGAGTATACAAGGTCTGCATCATTTTTGTTACGCAAGAGTATCAACTCATGCTTACCATTTAATATGACTTTATTAAAGTCTTCTTCAAAACCTAATAACATTTTCAGTGGTACATAGAAATTGAAGTTTCCATTATTCAGACTAATATCATCAATTTTATTCCATCCTGCATTATACATGGCGATGCTGTCTGTGGATGACAAAGAAACCAAATTTTTTATGGTACTACATGTCCCCAAATGTCTAGTATGATCAATTTCAATGCCGTTAAGTTCATATCGAATTTCGTCAAAGAGATATGCAACGAAATTATTTTTCAATTTAAAGTTGGTTGAAGATGTGGCTGTACTATTACTATCTTTAACGAATCCTTCTACATAGATAAAGCTTTCACCAGGCAAAACATATAAATCTTGATTTTGTATTGAAATTCGAATTTCGTCATTGTTAGTGTAAGATTGTAGATATGGTGTATATGTGTGGTAATCTTTTTTAATAATGTTTTCATCAGATAATGGTTTGTCTAGAACGTTTAGAATTGTAGTCATTGTTTTTTCACTTTGAAATTAAGAGACTTTAGGAATTCTTTATTGGCTTCTGTTAACTGTATAGATGTTTTTTTAGGAGATAATGTAACTTTAATATTTGAGTTATTTTTATTGAAAATTAGCATTATTTAGATGGCTTCAAATGTATTCTTATTGTAATTTCCTCTCCCCGAAAATTAATTAAATCACCGTACTGATCAACAACTCGAAGAGTTAAAGAACTTATCTCTCGAGAGTTAACTGGTAAATAAATAAGATTTTTGGGAATCTCATCAATTTTATAGCCTGGCGGTACATTGACGGCAAATTCGTGTAGCGTATGTGCCTGAGAATTATTCATATATGTATTGACAGCTATATTACTTTCAATTCGCAAAAGATTCACTTTAGAAATTGTAATGATAGATCTGGGAAAACAATACAATATCAATAGTTTTTTTATATATCCTTTCAATTACCTAACATTATCAAAATGACGGTGCGTTAGTTTTTGTTTTACATGCTAACTTAATTTATTTTCTTTTTACATTTTTGCATACAAGTACTTTAATAGCCATAACTTTCCCTTTAAAATTTACCCCTTAACTATAGTCACTAACGTCGTACTCATCACTGAAAAAAAAAAAAAAAATACTGGTTTTTATCGTTTTACGTTGTCTATTCTTTACTTTCATATTGTCACCTTATCGATAGACTATCATATTTATTTAATCATATTTTATTAATCTATTTGAAGAATGCTTGAGAAGGACGGGCATATGCTTTAAAAGCTTTTATATGCCAAGATTAATGTAAAACGAGGTTTCATGGTAGTATTAATATTTAATCGCAGGCTTTTTAATTGAAACTTCCCAGGAGGAAAGATCTGTTTAAAAGTGCAAAGTGGTTTAAAAATTATTTTTTTTATTAAGTTTTATTATTAAGGGACATCTTAATTAATAGCGAAATTTGTAGGAATAAAATACATACAAGTATAAATTCTAACTGCCTCAACAAAGAAAAAAAAAGAAAAGAAAACTTCGAAAAAGAGAAACGAAACACTCAATTTCTGCATCTACGAGTCTCTCGGGTGAAGTAGTGGTCTTCGGTACAAAGTTCAACAGACATGTGGTCTCATCCGAGGGACATACATACAAATTTAAGGTTACAGATAAAATCGGCCTTATAAATCTACCAACAATAGTAAGACGTTCCAGCTTCATATACACGACCTCAAAGAGAACACCACCTTTGTCAAAAAAATTCTAAAAAAAAAAAAAACATTTTTTTTTAATTCTAACCTAACTTCGAGTTACGCCTAACCTATTCATTTGCAAATACTAAATCGTAAAAATATTACAGCTCCTAATACTTGTTTTAAAAACTAAATACTCATACCAAGAGTTTTATAATTATTACCTTGTTGAAAAGAATCAGAAACTTTAAGTATGTTAATCCTGACATAAATTCTAACACTTCTAACGATAACACATGCATTTGAGATTACCTTATTAGAAATATTTTTTTTTCCTATTTCTTAATAAGCAAACAATTTTATATATCCACTTACAACCTTCTAACAATTTATTTAACCATTCTAAAACTACCTACTTTGGAACTTATAACTTAAATAAAATAACAGCTTACTTATTCTATAATATTTTTATTTTAACGTTTAATAAATTATAATAACAAATAAAATTATACTATTCATATTAACTAAATAACGACCTAAACTAAATAACAAATAATTTTGTTTCCACTGTAAAAGTAAAAACAGTAAACTATTTTTCTTCCAAAGTATTAATCCTATGTACTAACTGTCACTCATTCCTAATTTTTATAAAATCAATTTACAAATTTACATATGTACATATATCGAAATTTTGTTATTCCTAATTATAATTAAGTCACTTTCTAAAACAAAAACAATAGTTAAAATACCACTATCAATCAGACTTCACAACAACACCAATGCAGAAGGCCTTCAGCATCGTTGGACACCGATCATGTTTGTAAGTTTGTTTTGTTATTAATTTTTTTGCATTTCATTTTAATTCATCCGTAAAACAGAGATTTTGTTGTATGCATTAATTTTGTGTTACTCTTTTCGGAGTTACTGAATAAAACCCACGTCAATAAAGCCTCTGTTTGTAATACACATATTTACATACATATTGATATAAATGACATATGTACATATGTATATATTTACCTAGAATTTACCTAAGTACATGTGTACATATATGAAATTCAATTGTTATTCTTAATTTCTTTATGCCTGATTTTCTTATATATTTTTTTTGTTTTGTTTTGATTAATACATTTTTTTGCCTTTACATATTTAATGAGTGAAAAAGAAAAAAAAAAAAGAAAAAAATATATATATATATGTATGTATATAAATAACTAATAAATAGTACATAAGACGAATTTTTTGAATTTTGTTAAAATGTCATATCGTTTAAAATAAGAATTATTTTATACTAAAATAAACATGGAGTTAAAAAGTAACATGAGCTAGATTTTATTAATATGTAGAACTTCAATTTCTACGGTATGTGTTGGGGGGGGGGGGGGGGGGGGGGGGTGTGTATTCTTATTTCACTATTTCACCAAGGCAAATTATTTTGATTTATGCTTTAAATAAAACACTGGGAATGATTGGGAAGTTGAAATGTTATTACTTTATTCACACCTTTTGAACTATGCTAACCGAGATGTAATTGCTAACTGACTATTGTTAAAGATAAGAAATTCAATATTAAGTAAATAAGAGCAGATAAAATATAAAAAGAGAGAGAACTTAGGGTATTTCTCTTATCTTGTAGCATACTTCATAATATAAAAATAAATGCACTAAGCAATAATTAATAATAAGTAATAAATTTAGTTCACGTCTAAACATCCCGGCCCCCTTGCTATAGTGCAGCCCAAGGGAACCGTAAAAGGAAAATATATATATATATACATATACAGGTAAAATAATGATTAGTTATATAATAACAAGCACATAATAATAAGAAAAATTCATGAAATAGTATGTAATATTCTAAATTTCAATAATTTTGTAAAAGGTATAAATTCAATTGATTATTTAAGAGAAAAAAAAAGGATAATGTTTTATGCTTGCCGGTACAAGACAGCTATAAATATGAGTAGTGCCTCCTGCATTTACACGCCCAATCTGCCGATTATTGTCCAGCCAAGAACTGTATCTTGTGCCATAGGGGTTCCCACACTTTCTGGTTGAATATTCGGTTTAACCAAACGAGGATACACATCAGCACCAAGAGTAAAATTAACATCCAAGCCTTTATAAAAATGTGGATCAGCAAGGCGCAAATTTGTGTAAAGTGAAGCCACTCTTTCGTCTATTGTGGCCTTTGGCTGTTTGTAGGGCAAATCCTCAACAACTTTAACCTTCAGGTCAAACATCGGGGTATCATCAAAACGCGGCTTGATTTTCAGATTACACCACTTATCAGAGTTACTACCGTGTGTTACTATTTTGTAACGTTTAATTAAAAATTCCGCTATCGAGCTTGTTTCAACGCATGGGTTGAGAATTCCTCTCACGTTATACCAATCGTCACCCAATTTCATTTTGACGATAACGGTAGGTATAAGTATAGGGGTACATGGGCTGGAATTGGATGGCGGTGTTGTAACTCGAGAGGCACGTTTGTCTTCACGTAGGCGTTTATGTCGATGTAGTAAGGTGTGATGTTTGCCTCCACATTGGCGACAACGATCAGTGTTTTGGCAGCGCTTTATCAAATGAGAATGGGCCAGACAATTTTCACAATAGCTATGTCGTTTTACGATCATCATTTTGTCTGTGACATTCATTTTTTTGAATAGAAGGCATTTTCTTAGCGGGTGATCCTTTTTACATAAGCGACAATCATGAGATGGTTGGCGTGAATGTCGTTTCCTGTGATTATAATTGGTCTCTTCTAATGGTGATTGGTTTCTGCGAGGATGACGTGGCATGATGGCTGTAAATAGACATAAAAGTCATTATTAGTGTTGTTCGGGATTGGGGAGTAGAACTAATTTAACAATAGGCCTAGTTACGATGCCATTGGTAGTACGTATTTCGGCGACTCTGACTCTGTTATCGCTTCCGCGGATAACTTTTTCAACGCGGCCAAGCCGCCATTGATTAGGGGGTACGTTATCTTTCCTTATAACGACAAGGTCGCCAATAGCGTAATCACGCTGGGGGTGTTTCCACTTGAAACGCTTGTGGAGGTCTTTAAGATACTCTTCTTTCCACCTTTGGGCAAAGTGGTGAGAGAGTATTTTCAATTTTTGCCATCGATTGACATAAGTCAATGTATGGTCTGATAAATCAGGTTCTGGGGGTGCTAGTAGTGGAGTTCCAATAAGAAAGTGACCTGGGGTAAGTGCACACAGATCTGCAGGGTTTTCGCTGACTGGGCAGAGTGGCCTAGAATTTAGGCATGATTCGATTCGGGCTAACATTGTACCAAACTCTTCAAATGTAAAACTCTGACTATGAGAAATTCGTTTGAGGTGCATCTTAAAGCTTTTGACGCCAGCTTCCCAGAGACCACCCATGTGAGGGGCGCCTGGCGGGATAAAATGCCATTCGAGCAAAGCAAAACTACGTTCGTCTAAAAGTTTTCGTCGTAAAAGTGATAAAAATGTCGATTTGTCGGCGTCCAATATATGCGAAGCACCGACAAATGCAGTGCCATTATCCGAGTAGATAGCATTTGGAGAACCACGTCGAGAAAAAAATCTAGCAAACGCAGCTAAAAACGCCTGAGTAGAAATTTCACTTGTAGCCTCCAGATGTATGGCTTTCGTTGCAAAACAGACGAAAATCACTACATAGCCCTTAGTAATCTTACATCCGCGACCTGCATACGTTTTTATATCAAAAGGACCTGCGAAATCGAGACCCGTGTTCGTAAATGGACGGGAAAGCGTGGTCCTCTCAGGGGGTAAAGCGGCCATTATCTGCTGACTTTTCTGTCGTTTCTGGATTACGCACGTTCGGCAATTTGACAGAATGGTTTTGATAAGAACTTTCAGTCTAGGGACATAATAGTAGATACGCATAAGCCTATATAAGAGAGCATTTTGGCCGTGGATCGAATATTTGTGCAGATATGACAAAAATAATCTAGTGTAAGCTCCATGATATGGCAGAATTATAGGGAACCTCTCGTTGTAAGTTAGTGTAGGGCAGTTTGATAAGCGACCATTGATTCGCATGATGCCAGCTGAGTCCAGGAATGGATTTAGCGTCAGAATATGACTTTTCCGAGGGATTGGCAGACCTTTAGATAATACGTCATACTCATCTTCAAAGTATAACTTTTGACAGGACAATGTCATGCGAGATTTCGCATGATCTAGTTCCGTGCGGGTGAATTCGTTAGCAGTTACCAGCTTATCTCGTAATCTTCGGTTACACTTGTAATAAAAACGGAATATATGAGAGATTATACGCATGGCGGTGGGGAAATCTGAAAAGGTCTTTAGGATATCAGTGTTATGGAGTTGATTAAAGTGAACTTTTACGCATTTTACCTCTTCCTCGGTAACAAAGCTCGATGAGAGAGGTTTTGGCCATTGATTATGTGGATGTCTGAGCCATGAAGGACCATGCCACCATAAGTCATTCGCCATAAGTTGTGATACAGTGAGTCCACGGGATGCCAGATCGGCGGGATTATGTTTAGATTCAACATGAGACCAAGATTCACTCCCCACCTTTTCGATGATGGAGGAGACTCTGTTTTCAACAAAGGTTTTCCACCGGTTAGGGGGTTTTTGTAACCATGCCAAGACTATTGTTGAATCAGTCCATAAATAAAGTCTGTAGTTTTTGAGATTAAGCTGAGACTGAATGGACTCGATCATTGTAGCCAGTAATTCTGCCCCACAGAGTTCTTTTCTAGGTAGTGAAACGAATTTGACTGGAGCTACTTTCGTTCTGGCGACTAAAAGATGAGAGGAGATATAGCCTGCGTTTTCGGCTCGTATGTATAGGGTAGCAGCATAAGCTTTTTCCGAAGCATCGCAGAATCCATGTACCTCAATAGAAAATGAGGGGTCAAAGTTAACGAATCGGGGGATCTTGATTTGTTCAATATTGACATAGTCATCTAAAAACGCCTGCCACTGATTAAGAGTTGACAGTTTAAGATTCTCGTCCCAGTCTGTCTCATCCCTCCAGATTTGCTGCATAATCATTTTCGCTACGATGATTTTGGGGGCAAGCCAACCGGCGGGGTCAAAAAGTTTGGCAATTTCGGATAATACTGATCGTTTTGTGGTCAAATTACGAGCGGGAGAGGTCTTTAATTGAAAATAGAAGTGATCCCTTCCTGCATTCCAGCGCAAACCTAAAGTTTTAGTGGTGCTGTAGTCTGACAGTTTCAGAAACTCTGCATCTAATAAATGATCCGGGGGGAGGTCCTTTAATAAATAATCGTTGTTGGCTGTCCATTTTCGGAGCGAGAAACCAGCTGATTGAAGAACTTTAATGAGTTCATCTCTAGCCCTTAAAGCTGAAGAGAGTGTATGAGCGCCAGCCAACACGTCATCGACATACATATAATTCCGAAGAATTTCTGAAGCAGCAGGATTTTCTACCTCGCATACGTCAGCTAATTCAAGTAGGGTACGAATGGCTAGATAGGGGGCACAGTTTACGCCAAAAGTCACGGTATTAAGTTCGAAATCATGAGGCTCTTCTTGGGGTGAATTTCTAAAAACTATTCTTTGAAACGGGGTATGTGAGGGATTTACGAGTATCTGACGATACATTTTTTCGATGTCTGCGTTGAAGACATACCTAAATAGCCTCCAGCGTAACATAAGTATGGTCAAATCTGATTGAAGTATGGGACCGGGGTAAAGCAAGTCATTGAGGCTATTTCCGTTTGAGGAGGGGCTAGATGCGTTGAATACCACGCGTAATTTCGTGGTAGTGCTATCAGGTTTCAGAACTGCGTGATGGGGTAAATAATATGTGCCATTGGCACTAGACGGAGCGACACGAGTCATTTGGTTTAGAGCCGAATATTCTGAAATAACGCGATCATATTCGGATTTTAATAGGGGAGTTTTCATCAACCTAGATTCATTTCGAAAAAATTGGGATAAGGCAATATAACGTGAAGAACCAATATTGATATTGTCAGGATATTCACGACGAAATGGGAGTGAAACTACAAAACGTCCTGACTCAGTTCGATAAGTTGTGGATTTATAAAGTTCCTCACAGTGAATATCTTCGTTAGAAAGGCGACTCTTCCTCGGAACTTCTTCCAGTTCCCAGAATTTTTCCAATTGCTTGTTCAAAGCAAGTCCATTAAAAAATGTTGAGACTGATGGTATATTTGTTTTAGTGTTTATTTTGCCTGTAACGATCCATCCGAAAACTGTGCGTTGTGCGACTAATGCTTGATTGTTGTCCCATCGCAAACCATTTCTTATGACCTTCGGATATACATCCCCACCGAGAAGTACGTCTATTTCCGAGCACTTATGCAAATGTGTGTCAGCCATTCTCAAATCGGCAAACTCGCCAGTCTTTAGGGCTGACTTTGGATAATATAGAAGTTGACCTGTGAGTTTTTTAACGACAAACGCATCTGCATAAGTTTCAAAGGAGCTATCAATGGGCGAGCCTATACGAAGATAGCACAATTGGGTTGAGGTGGCAGTCAATGAATCATTCAAACCATGAACCTCGGTTTGTGATTGACGGGTTTGTAACGAAAGTTTATTTTGAAGTTTTTTCGAAATAAAGGTGGCTTCAGATGCAGAATCAATTAAGGCTCGAACGGTATATTTAAAATCATTAGAATAGATATCGATCAGAGCAGTACCGAGTATAACTGTTGAATTAGAAGTGGACTGTATCTGAGTGGACTGTATCTGAGTGGAGTACGATTGCCTCATACAGGCTGTAGCTTCGGCAGAAGTAGAGGGGTTGGTATCTAAGTTTGATACTTGCGGGGGGTATAAAGTACGAAGATTATTCGTATTTGTATTCGGGGCCGAAGTTGCAGCTTGTGACAAAGTTTGGGGGTTGGCGCGTTGTGCTGCATTCGAAGAATTTTCCGTTCGGTGAAGTAAAGAATGGTGTTTATGTTTGCAAAATTGGCAAACATATTGACTTTTACACTTTTTATATTCATGTGAAGATCCGAGACAATTAGTACATCGCTTTAGTTTTTTTACGATAGTATAGCGTTCATCAACCGACATTTCAAGAAAAGAAGGGCAAAGCCTAAGTGGATGGGTATCAGAACAGATTGAACACTGTCCATTTTTGTCGTTCGAAATGCTAGTACGGTAACTTTTGACCTTTTTTTGTTCTGAAGAGTTTGGTCTCTTAGGGAGTGGGGTTTTAAAGTTATGGCAGTTATTTGGAAGACTAAAGGTTGTACGAATATCAGCTACAGACTCTAACGTTTGGAATCGGGTTGTTAAAAAGGCGTCCATTTGCTTCCACGTTGGCAACTCTGTGCTGTTGGGTAACGATTGTTCCCATAAACTGAGCGTGACTTCCGGCAGACAAGTGGAGCATATATAAATGAATATAATGTCCCAATTTCCCGTATCGATTTGGAGAAGGGAGAGATTCGTAACACAATCGTTGATGACATTTTGAATTCGCTTGATGTTGTTACCTGTTTCTTTAGTAAATGGGGTTATATTAAAAAGAGTTTTGAACTGAGAGTTGACGAGTATCCTCTTGTTCTCGTACCGACTGACTAGATTCTGCCAGGCCATTTCGAAACCGTCATTAGTTATAGGACAGGTTTTGAGCAATTCTCGAGCCTCACCTTGGGTCTTTTTAATTAGATGACACATCTTCTCCACAGGAGATAATCGAGTACTATTCCGATATAGGGCTGTGAACATGTCGCGAAAGGTTGGCCACGACTGGTAATCGCCATAGAATACCTCAGTATCACATGGTGGTAAAGAAATATTAGGTGCGTGATCAGTTTGGGGGGTTAATAGGGGTTTAGGACTAGGGCCAGCTTTCTGACACAGGTCATCGAGGAGTTCGTTCGATTTCGACAAAACCTCGACGTGAGCCTGAAAGGTGTTAAAGAAACGCGTTTTGACAGTCTCAATTTGTACTTCCTCCTCCAGCTGATCGAATTCATTCAAAAGTTGATCGTAACACGTTCTAAAAACGGACCAAAGACGTACAACCTCATCTTTATGCACCTCTAAAGTGTGAACGGAATGACCATCAACAGGCAATGTGTTGAAATATGCTTGAAATTCGACCACTCGGTCAGAAGCGCGAATAAAAGAATCTAGCGCAGACATATCAAAATTTCCAAAAAACTAAGGAAGCGGTTTCAAACAAATAATGTCACTCGATAAAAAACAGATTGACGTTCCCTATCGAATTTTACTATAGTATACAGAGCGTAGAAACCGATCAAACGTTAGAAAATTTAGATGGAAGCTTGGAAAAAGAAAATTAAATATTGCAAATTTGACCCGGTGTCAAATAAATCAATCAAAGGATAATGCAATTGAGATTTCAACGGGCAGCGATATGCGACTATCCCAAGGTAATTATTGGTGCAAGTATGGCACGAGATAAATTGGTTATTATTTTACTAACTATAAAGTAGTCACATATGAATGAAATTACAATCGATCACCTGACACACCTATAGTGCAATTAACGTTCATACAGTTTTCTTCTTAGAAAAAATAATTTTATTTATTTTGTGTGCAACAATAATTTTTCTCATTTTTTTCCAAATTTGTTAATTTTAATTATTTAATTATTAGATTCAATTTGTATTATTTACTTTAATTTTTACATTAATAAGATTTTATTTAGCTTTGATTCTGTTATAATTGTAATTTTATGGTATTTTACTGTGTAAGGACTGGAAACAGTGTAAAAATAATAATTGCCGTTTGTAAATACATACAGACACAAATATAAGTATGTGTATATGAAAAAGTTAAAGAACTCAATACTTTATTGCTTGTTTTGTTAATTTTATTTTGTTTTGATCTGTACACTTTTATAATGTTTTGTTATGTCGAACAAAAAAAACGATTTATTTGGCTAAACTTTGTTATGTACCAATTTGTCATTACAATTTCTAGCAAATATGTAAATATGTACATATATGTGTATGTTGTATATGTAGTTCGAACAAATGGTTTTCTGTTCGTTCTCCAGTTCTCGTTTTTCACTTACAGCAATTATGTTGTGTGAGGTTTGATGATTCCCTTTACGATCCTCTGCTTGTATTAAAGTTGTGTATGATTGCTGTTAGATGATATTTCAAACCACTATTAAGCTTTATCCGAGTTCCAGATTGGTACTCACATACTAGTTTTTATTTTACAGTTTTTACTCAAAATAAAATATTTTTTGTTTTGTGGATTTCGTTTCACTTAACGTGGGGATATTTTATTTCGTAGCAAAAAGTAACTGTATCAATTTTTTTTTTTCTTATTGATTACCTTTTATCTTGTTACATATTTTTTATATATTTTTATATATTTTACATATTTTGTTATACATACATGTATTTTATTTTTTACATTAAATATGTAAATGCATACTAACTTTATTGTAGAATTAAAGATGTTGTTGTTACTCGGGGGGTTTGTGTTGTGAAATATCCACGGGGGTTAATGATGTATTCCTTCTTCGATCCGGTTCGATGGATCAAATGTTGGGGGGGGGGGGGGGGGTGTGTATTCTTATTTCACTATTTCACCAAGGCAAATTATTTTGATTTATGCTTTAAATAAAACACTGGGAATGATTGGGAAGTTGAAATGTTATTACTTTATTCACACCTTTTGAACTATGCTAACCGAGATGTAATTGCTAACTGACTATTGTTAAAGATAAGAAATTCAATATTAAGTAAATAAGAGCAGATAAAATATAAAAAGAGAGAGAACTTAGGGTATTTCTCTTATCTTGTAGCATACTTCATAATATAAAAATAAATGCACTAAGCAATAATTAATAATAAGTAATAAATTTAGTTCACGTCTAAACAGTATGGTTAGTTGGTATAGGGGTTTTTCACGAAAAAAAAAAATTTCTGGCCATTTGAGAAACCATAGGACGGGAGGGTTTAGAAGCCTCATAAGCAACAACATCATTGCTTATAATAGACTATGTGCAATCACTGTGGATAGATTTTCTTGGTTTAAGGGCATTTATAATGCACGTGATTTTTTTTATTGTACGTGTTTAGGTTGTCCAGTGGAACAAGACCCCTGCCCATATCTCCCGAACTAGCTAGCAAGCAAGCGCGTGCATGCCGTTCCACCAGGAGACCAAACGGGGTAACGTCAATTACAAGTTAGGGTTAATTGTTCACTTTTGAATTTGGTTCTTTTGTACAAAATTTTCAAGCACATAGACGTCATTAATTCTAAAATTCAGCCCCCGAATAATGTATTACAATAAAATGGCGCCCAACGTGGGGCCCGAAAGAAAAAAGTTATGGCTTAACTATATTGTTATATTAAAGCTATTAAACGAAAATAATAACAAATACCGTAACACCTGGTATACAATAGTGTTTTTTTTTTGGGATCTCATCCATAACATCTATACTGAAGAATATTTTAAGAAAATTAATATGATACAATGTTAGTATATGGTGTTTTATCTATGCTTGTCGTAAATATTTTTTTTTTTTGGTTTTGACCAAGAGTGCAATAACTGTAAGACATAAAAGGAAGTATTGTATTTAGCAGAAAGATCTGTCTTTTACAATCCGTTGTGTTCTTAAGGATTATTCATTCCTTTTTGTTTCACCCAAAATATCATATAATAAAATGTATCTACGGATATAGTACAGCATATTGAATAGGCATTTGAAAAGTACTTTGTACATAGCATAGGAATTACGATAAGATGCGAAAAGGAATATTTTCCCTTAACGTCCACTATTTACTTCGTTACTGCTCAATTTCCTTTTCCATGTGTTGACATGTCCGCAAATCCAGTAAAATTTCACATAGTCCATTCATTTTTTTTTACCACAACCATACCGAAGAATTAATTGAAGTTTTACAAACAGAAAAAAAAAAAAAAAAAAAAAACCTGTTGTATTTATAAACATTTTAAGAATGGCAACATCCCTTACTGAAAACAACGCAGTTCAGCGTGATGTAAGTAATTTGCCTCAATGTACCATTTGTCAAAAAGAATACGAGTTAGACGACGTAATCGTCTCAACCCCGTGTAATCACGTTTTTCATAAAGCGTGTATTGTTAACGTGTTAAAGGACACTTTAGGTTGCCCAATTTGCGGAAAAGCATGTAGACAGAATAAACTGAAATCTCATAATATATTAGAAAATAAGGAATTAGAGTCAGGTTCTGCACAAATTCCGAGTAATTTATCAAATCCTTCTAGGGGAGCGATACCTAAGATTTCAAAGCAAAATAGAAAACAGCATGCTAGACATTCATTAGACTGGCCAATGTCTGACAATACCAGACCTGGTCCGAATTATAACAATAATGATGCTCATTCACTAGACAATATATTAAATATTTCTCTACAGAATTCAGAAATGCATAACACTCAACGAAATTCGGAGGTTAATAGTATTGGTGATAACACACTTCAAAGATTAATAAATGATGCCGTTAGGAGTCAATTAGCATCTATTAGCTTAAATCAAAATTCTAATACAAGAAATAATTTTGGAAATCGTCCCTTTAATTATCCTGTAGATAGAAATATGCAAAGTAGAAACAATTTTAATCAATATAGAAATCACCCTATAAATTTAAGCACGGATAAAATTTCGTCCGTAATTTCTGGTTGGCATTTAAAATTTAGTGGGCAAGAAGAAGAAGGCTTATCAGTGGATAATTTCATTTACCGAGTACACGCTCTGACAGTGCAAAGTTTAGGAGGAGATTTTGGAACGTTGTGTCGTCACATTCACCTTTTATTTAGTGGCAAAGCTATTGATTGGTTTTGGCGATTTCACCGCACTGCTCGTAATTTAGATTGGGAATCACTGTGTAGGGAACTAAGAAGCCAGTTTAGAGACAGAAGAACAGATTTTGATTTGCGTGAACAAGTCAGAGCTAGAAAACAGAAAATAGGTGAAAAGTTTGATTCGTTTTATGATTCTATTTTACAAATTTTGGATCGTCTCCAAACACCTATAGTAGAAAAAGAATTAGTAGAGATCTTGAAGCGCAATATACGTCCGGATGTTCGTAAAGACCTTTTACATTTTAACATTAAAAGTATTTCGGAACTAAGAGAATTTGTAAGAAAAAATGAAATTTTAGATGAAGAATTGAATAGGTATATGTTAAGCAAACCATTTGTGCCAAGAAGAAATGTTTCCGAGATTGAACCTGATAGTTTTGATGATAATGATAGCATGTTTGTTGAGGAAATTAAAGATTTGTTTTGTTGGAACTGTTCTGAAAAGGGACACAAGTTTGAGGATTGTTTAGGCGACAGAAAAATTTTCTGCTATGGATGCGGCAGTCCTAATGTGTTTAAACCAAATTGCACAAAATGTAACAGTTTTCCAAAAAACTACAAAGGCAATCGTCCCAGCAAACAATTTCAAACCAAGTCAGTCCAGCAGTAAAATCTTCCGAAAGTAAAATTGAAACAAATTTAGATCATAGTGAACCGATAAGTGAAAAACCGCTATCTGAGCCCTATTTTATTCCGAATTATTTAAAACCATATCACGTACGTTTGAAGGGATATAGAGAGGCAAAATTTAGAATATTTAATAGCCATGCTGAAGTAACTGCTGAGAAAAAGAAACCTAAGAGATCAACAACAAGATTAAGACATTTTTGGAAAAAAATTTTGAAAAATAGAAAAACATATTGTTCAGCGGTGATTTCGGATAAAAACAGTTTTGATTTAAGACCATTTGCTACGGTAAAGATCTTTGATAAGAATGTGGTTGGGATGATAGATACGGGAGCAACTGTATCATGTTTCGCATCAGATTACGCAAAAGACTTTTTAAAGGAAAACAAACACCCATTTCAAAAGTTTTGTATAGCTTTGAGAACGGCTGATGGTAGTAAACATTCTGCTGTTGGTAGTATTACAACCCCTGTTACATTTAGAGGTTTAACGAAAACCGTAAACTTTTTAATAATACCAACTTTAACGCAAAACCTTTATTTAGGCGTAGATTTTGTACGTACCTTTAACTTAGCTAAAGACTTATTTGCGGAGAGTGGTTTACACACTGCAAGTAAGAGTCTTAGTGTAATAGAAGATGATAGCAATGTCCATATTTTAAGTATAGAGCAAAGGGAAAAGCTTGAGAAAGCTATTAATTCATTTCCATCATATTCGCAAGAAGGATTAGGGCGAACATCATTAGTATCCCATGTTATAGATACATCGATTAGTAAACCTATTAAACAAAGACATTTTGCTGTATCGCCAGCCGTAGAAAAATTGTTATTTGCCGAAATTAACCGAATGTTAGCGCTAGGAGTAATTGAGGAGTCCCAAAGTCCATGGTCATCGCCTGTAGCATTAGTGCGTAAACCTGGAAAGGTACGACTGTGTTTGGACGCCAGGAAATTAAACAGTGTAACCGTGAAGGATGCATATCCTTTGCCCCTAATCGACGGAATCCTTAGTAGGCTTCCAAAGGCCAGATTTATAACCAGCCTAGACCTAAAAGATGCTTTCTGGCAAATTCCGTTAGATGGGGAGTCAAGGGAGAAGACGGCTTTTACCGTACCTGGGCGTCCACTATATCAGTTCGTTACCATGCCTTTTGGATTATGCAATGCTCCACAGACTATGTCCAGGCTTATGGATAAGGTCATTCCTGGTCATTTACGTACACAGGTTTTTATATACTTAGATGATCTATTGCTTATAACAGAGACGTTTGAGAAGCACCTTATATTATTGCAGGAGATAGCGTTACATATGAGAAAAGCGAATCTGACCATTAATATAGAAAAGAGCAAATTTGTGCTAAAAGAAGTTAAATATTTGGGGCATATAATCGGCCATGGAACGATTAAGACAGACCCGGACAAAGTTAAAGCAATCCGAGATTATCCATTGCCAACGTCTGTTAGACAATTAAGAATTTGAAGTTATTACGGACCATGCATCGCTTAAATGGCTCATGAGTCAAACAGATCTACATGGCAGATTAGCGAGGTGGGCTCTTAAGCTACAGGGATTTAACTTTACTATCCGACATAGAAAAGGTAGTCAAAATATTGTGCCAGATTCGTTATCTCGTATGTTTTCGGAAAATAATGACGAACTGTGTATTGCTAACGTAAACGATTTGTGGGTTAATGAGTTGAAAAGTTCGGTTGAGATAGATTTAGAATCGGTGGAATTTAAATCTCATGATTATTTGTCACTAGTAGAGAAATTAAATCTGAAACTAAAATATTTACCAGATATTAAGATCGTCGATGGTTTTATTTACAAACGTATTCAACATGCTACTGGTGACCCTATTCAGGAACAGCTGTCATGGAAACTTTGGGTCCCTGAGTCTTTAACCACTGATTTAATTAAACGAGCTCATGACCATCCCTTATGTTCGCATGGAGGGTTAGGAAAAACTTTGCATAGGTTAAAAACATTTTTCTTTTGGCCAAAAATGACTAAGCAGGTCTCCGAATATATTCTATCATGTGAAGTGTGTAAGCAAACTAAAGCTACAAACAAAATTTTAAGGCCACCAATGGGCCAACATACACCTTCAGTTCGAGTTTTTCAGAAGTTATATTTGGATCTACTCGGTCCATATCCCAGATCATCGTCCGGAAACGTAGGTATCTTAATAGTTTTAGACCACTTATCTAAGTTTCACTTTTTAGAACCGATCCGAAAATTCACCACTAACGTTATAGTGGAATTTTTAGAGAAAAGAGTCTTTCACATTTTTGGAGTCCCTGAGTCCATTACAACAGATAATGGAGTTCAATTTCGTTCTGATTTATTTAGGAAATTTATAGACGCTTATGGCATATTTCATAACTTAACAGCAATTTACTCGCCTCAGGCAAACGCGAGCGAGCGAGTAAATCGATCAGTCTTAGCCGCCATAAGGGCATATGTAAAACCCTCACAACGTGATTGGGATGAGAAACTTTCGTCGATAAGTTGTGCTTTACGAAGCGCTTTACACGTTAGTACTGGTTATTCACCATACTACACGGTGTTTGGCCAAAATATGTTGTTAAACGGCAAGTCCTATAAATTTTTACGTACCTTAGGCTTACTAGAAGATTCGAACATTGATTTGAAGAAGGACGAAAAGCTGGAAATAATAAGACAGAAAGCTCAGGAGAATATCAGAAAATCGTACGAAAGGAATGCAAAAACGTATAATTTACGCTCACGTCCAGTGAATTTTGAAATCGGTCAAATAGTATACCGAAGAAGTTTTGCCCAATCCAAGGCCATTGACCACTTTAATAGCAAACTTGCTAATCAATATGAAAAAGCTAAAGTTGTGGCTAAACACGGATCATCCTATTATGAGTTACAGGATATGTCGGGCAAAAATTTGGGCAAATTTCATGCCAAAGATATAAGAACATAGCTTCAGATTCTGTCTCATAGTTGAGAACTATTCCACAAAATCTGTTTTGTAATGATAGATCTGGGAAAACAATACAATATCAATAGTTTTTTTATATATCCTTTCAATTACCTAACATTATCAAAATGACGGTGCGTTAGTTTTTGTTTTACATGCTAACTTAATTTATTTTCTTTTTACATTTTTGCATACAAGTACTTTAATAGCCATAACTTTCCCTTTAAAATTTACCCCTTAACTATAGTCACTAACGTCGTACTCATCACTGAAAAAAAAAAAAAAAAATACTGGTTTTTATCGTTTTACGTTGTCTATTCTTTACTTTCATATTGTCACCTTATCGATAGACTATCATATTTATTTAATCATATTTTATTAATCTATTTGAAGAATGCTTGAGAAGGACGGGCATATGCTTTAAAAGCTTTTATATGCCAAGATTAATGTAAAACGAGGTTTCATGGTAGTATTAATATTTAATCGCAGGCTTTTTAATTGAAACTTCCCAGGAGGAAAGATCTGTTTAAAAGTGCAAAGTGGTTTAAAAATTATTTTTTTTATTAAGTTTTATTATTAAGGGACATCTTAATTAATAGCGAAATTTGTAGGAATAAAATACATACAAGTATAAATTCTAACTGCCTCAACAAAGAAAAAAAAAGAAAAGAAAACTTCGAAAAAGAGAAACGAAACACTCAATTTCTGCATCTACGAGTCTCTCGGGTGAAGTAGTGGTCTTCGGTACAAAGTTCAACAGACATGTGGTCTCATCCGAGGGACATACATACAAATTTAAGGTTACAGATAAAATCGGCCTTATAAATCTACCAACAATAGTAAGACGTTCCAGCTTCATATACACGACCTCAAAGAGAACACCACCTTTGTCAAAAAAATTCTAAAAAAAAAAAAAAACATTTTTTTTTAATTCTAACCTAACTTCGAGTTACGCCTAACCTATTCATTTGCAAATACTAAATCGTAAAAATATTACAGCTCCTAATACTTGTTTTAAAAACTAAATACTCATACCAAGAGTTTTATAATTATTACCTTGTTGAAAAGAATCAGAAACAATTAACAACTTAATTTTCAGGCTTTAAAGCTACAGGAAACTTTTATTAATATACGAAGGCGAGCCAAAGATGCAAAAATCTCAAAAATTTTAGCGTAAAATTTTCATTCAAAAACTGGTTTTATAGTGTTTTCCCATCGTATCTATCAAGTTTCTTTAATCAGAACTCAAAAATTTTGAGATGAAAAAATTGGTGAATTTTCAGGTTTTTAAGCCACATCAAATTTGTGTTCATATTTATGGGCAAACCAAAGACGCCAACAACTTAATTTTCAGGCTTTAAAGCTACAGGAAACTTTTATTAATATACGAAGGCGAGCCAAAGATGCAAAAATCTCAAAAATTTTAGCGTAAAATTTTCATTCAAAAACTGGTTTTATAGTGTTTTCCCATCGTATCTATCAAGTTTTTTTAATCAGAACTCAAAAATTTTGAGATGAAAAAATTGGTGAATTTTCAGGTTTTTAAGCCACATCAAATTTGTGTTCATATTTATGGGCAAACCAAAGACGCCAGCAACTTAATTTTCAGGCTTTAAAGCTACAGGAAACTTTTATTAATATACGAAGGCGAGCCAAAGATGCAAAAATCTCAAAAATTTTAGCGTAAAATTTTCATTCAAAAACTGGTTTTATAGTGTTTTCCCATCGTATCTATCAAGTTTCTTTAATCAGAACTCAAAAATTTTGAGATGAAAAAATTGGTGAATTTTCAGGTTTTTAAGCCACATCAAATTTGTGTTCATATTTATGGGCAAACCAAAGACGCCAACAACTTAATTTTCAGGCTTTAAAGCTACAGGAAACTTTTATTAATATACGAAGGCGAGCCAAAGATGCAAAAATCTCAAAAATTTTAGCGTAAAATTTTCATTCAAAAACTGGTTTTATAGTGTTTTCCCATCGTATCTATCAAGTTTCTTTAATCAGAACTCAAAAATTTTGAGATGAAAAAATTGGTGAATTTTCAGGTTTTTGAGCCACATCAAATTTGTGTTCATATTTATGGGCAAACCAAAGACGCCAACAACTTAATTTTCAGTCTTTAAAGCTACAGGAAACTTTTATTAATATACGAAGGCGAGCCAAAGATGCAAAAATCTCAAAAATTTTAGCGTCAAATTTTCATTCAAAAACTGGTTTTATAGTGTTTTCCCATCGTATCTATCAAGTTTCTTTAATTAGAACTCAAAAATTTTGAGATGAAAAAATTGGTGAATTTTCAGGTTTTTAAGCCACATCAAATTTGTGTTCATATTTATGGGCAAACCAAAGACGCCAACAACTTAATTTTCAGGCTTTAAAGCTACAGGAAACTTTTATTAATATACGAAGGCGAGCCAAAGATGCAAAAATCTCAAAAATTTTAGCGTAAAATTTTCATTCAAAAACTGGTTTTATAGTGTTTTCCCATCGTATCTATCAAGTTTCTTTAATCAGAACTCAAAAATTTTGAGATGAAAAAAATGGTGAATTTTCAGGTTTTTAAGCCACATCAAATTTGTGTTCATATTTATGGGCAAACCAAAGACGCCAACAACTTAATTTTCAGGCTTTAAAGCTACAGGAAACTTTTATTAATATACGAAGGCGAGCCAAAGATGCAAAAATCTCAAAAATTTTAGCGTAAAATTTTCATTCAAAAACTGGTTTTATAGTGTTTTCCCATCGTATCTATCAAGTTGCTTTAATCAGAACTCAAAAATTTTGAGATGAAAAAATTGGTGAATTTTCAGGTTTTTAAGCCACATCAAATTTGTGTTCATATTTATGGGCAAACCAAAGACGCCAACAACTTAATTTTCAGGCTTTAAAGCTACAGGAAACTTTTATTAATATACAAAGGCGAGCCAAAGATGCAAAAATCTCAAAAATTTTAGCGTAAAATTTTCACTCAAAAACTGGTTTTATAGTGTTTTCCCATCGTATCAATCAAGTTTCTTTAATCAGAACTCAAAAATTTTGAGATAGAAAATTGGTGAATTTTCAGGTTTTTAAGCCACATCAAATTTGTGTTCATATTTATGGGCAAACCAAAGACGCCAACATCTTAATTTTCAGGCTTTAAAGCTACGCGAAACTCTTATTAATATACAAAGGCGAGCCAAAGATGCAAAAATCTCAAACATTTTAGCGTAAAATTTTCACTCCAAAACTGGTTTTATAGTGTTTTCCCATCGTATCAATCAAGTTTCTTTAATCAGAACTCAAAAATTTTGAGATAGAAAATTGGTGAATTTTCAGGTTTTTAAGCCACATCAAATTTGTGTTCATATTTATGGGCAAACCAAAGACGCCAACAACTTAATTTTCAGGCTTTAAAGCTACAGGAAACTTTTATTAATATACAAAGGCGAGCCAAAATTGCAAAAATCTCAAAAATTTTAGCGTAAAATTTTCACTCAAAAACTGGTTTTATAGTGTTTATCCATCGTATGTATCAAGTTTCTTTAATTAGAACTCAAAAATTTTGAGATAGAAAATTGGTGAATTTTCAGGTTTTTAAGCCACATCAAATTTGTGTTCATATTTATGGGCAAACCAAAGACGCCAACAACTTAATTTTCAGGCTTTAAAGCTACACGAAACTCTTATTAATATACAAAGGCGAGCCAAAGATGCAAAAATCTCAAAAATTTTAGCGTAAAATTTTCACTCAAAAACTGGTTTTATAGTGTTTTCCCATCGTATCTATCAAGTTGCTTTAATCAGAACTCAAAAATTTTGAGATGAAAAAATTGGTGAATTTTCAGGTTTTTAAGCCACATCAAATTTGTGTTCATATTTATGGGCAAACCAAAGACGCCAACAACTTAATTTTCAGGCTTTAAAGCTACAGGAAACTTTTATTAATATACAAAGGCGAGCCAAAGATGCAAAAATCTCAAAAATTTTAGCGTAAAATTTTCACTCAAAAACTGGTTTTATAGTGTTTTCCCATCGTATCAATCAAGTTTCTTTAATCAGAACTCAAAAATTTTGAGATAGAAAATTGGTGAATTTTCAGGTTTTTAAGCCACATCAAATTTGTGTTCATATTTATGGGCAAACCAAAGACGCCAACATCTTAATTTTCAGGCTTTAAAGCTACGCGAAACTCTTATTAATATACAAAGGCGAGCCAAAGATGCAAAAATCTCAAAAATTTTAGCGTAAAATTTTCACTCCAAAACTGGTTTTATAGTGTTTTCCCATCGTATCAATCAAGTTTCTTTAATCAGAACTCAAAAATTTTGAGATAGAAAATTGGTGAATTTTCAGGTTTTTAAGCCACATCAAATTTGTGTTCATATTTATGGGCAAACCAAAGACGCCAACAACTTAATTTTCAGGCTTTAAAGCTACAGGAAACTTTTATTAATATACAAAGGCGAGCCAAAATTGCAAAAATCTCAAAAATTTTAGCGTAAAATTTTCACTCAAAAACTGGTTTTATAGTGTTTATCCATCGTATGTATCAAGTTTCTTTAATTAGAACTCAAAAATTTTGAGATAGAAAATTGGTGAATTTTCAGGTTTTTAAGCCACATCAAATTTGTGTTCATATTTATGGGCAAACCAAAGACGCCAACAACTTAATTTTCAGGCTTTAAAGCTACACGAAACTCTTATTAATATACAAAGGCGAGCCAAAGATGCAAAAATCTCAAAAATTTTAGCGTAAAATTTTCACTCAAAAACTGGTTTTATAGTGTTTTCCCATCGTATCAATCAAGTTTCTGTAGGGGCGCTTGTAGACTAATCATATTTCTAATTAAAAAAGAAAAGAAAAATATCCCTTTTTAATTTTTTTATTACCGGGATATAAACTCTGAATTTAGTAATAAATATAAAATTAAATTAAATTAATACTAAACTTCTAATTAACTATGCGGTACCAATATCACCGTTTTTTTTTTCTAAACGTAAATTTTTTGAATAGACAAAAATCTGTTGGAAAGAAAACCATTTTTATTTAAGGAATTTTCTAAACAATTTCTAAACAATTTATTTATTTAAATTTAATGTTAACTAACATCTATAAACGATTATAAATACTACTCTGTATTTTCTTCATGCATTTATGCTAATGGTAATACCGTCCTAAGTAAATTGTGTGAAGTTGGTTGAAGTTTGTTTTGGCTGAATTTACACCTACATACGATAATACATACACACACACATTATAACATAAATTTTCCAGGAATTTTTCAATTGTCCGGGTATAAAAGAGGGTAACTGTGCCATAGAGCGGTATTTTCTAAAGTGATCACTCCATTTAACCGTTCTGGCTGGTGACTGAATTTCAAGTTAAAGTGTTTTGTATGAAGCATCAAATAAGCCATATTTAAATCTTATAAATATTTAAGTTTTATTTTTGCAAATAATTCTATTCGTGTGGGCTTGAAAACTTAAAAGATAGTTAACATTGGCTAACGTGTGTTAAGTTAGTAAGGAGGAAAAAGCAGAAGTATAGAATCGACCCAAACTTATTAGCGGTTATATTGATTGAGAACCGAGAATTCCCGGAGGAACCTTTACGAACCTTGTTGATTTGGTCCCCAGGGAAGAAGAAAATAAGCCACAACCTCTTCAATTGCCGAGGTATTGCAGGTATTTGTGAAAATAATTCAGGCAGGAGTCTTTCAGTTTAATTTATTGCGTAAAGTGCCTAAAGAAGTTAAAATTCATGTAATAGTTTAAAAATATTAAAATCATAATTAAATTTTTTTGTAAAGAAACTAATTTTGAAACAACCACAATTCCGTAAAAATAATAATAGAAAAAAGTAATTTTTGAAAATAATATAAATTTTTTTTACATAAACAAAAACTAAAATATCATAAAATAAAGCTTAAAACTAGTATCACAGATCGGTATTGTACTTCAGTAAAGACAGAATAGCTTTTAACATTTAATTTGTACATCTGAAAAAAAAGAAAAGAAAACATTAAAAGAAAGTTCATGTAAATTTATCATAGAATGAATTAAATTATTAAAACTTACCTTAAAACTCCGTGATTATCTAAAATATTGTAAAAGCTTTTTATTTTCCATTTTATCCATATTGAAACAGTAGCGCAGATTCTTCGTTAGCTTTTTTAGGTAAATTAAGTTTATTTGCATACATATAAATATTTATTTAAAGTCAAAAAAAAAAACTAAAAATGTAATTTTAAATTTATACCACAACCTTTTATTGTGAAAGCAAAAATCACGACGATCTTTAAAATGACTTCAGAAAATAAATAAAAAGAAATGTCAAAAAGAATAAATAAATAAAAGAGGTAAAAGGGTGAACTTAAGGTCAATAATGACAAATATATATGAGTGTAAAAAAAAACAAAAAAAAATAACAAAAAAAAAAAATTTAAAAATAACATAGAGTAAACAAAAGATATATTTTGATGTTTTATAATAAAAGAGAGGAAAAAAAATATAAAAGTGAACAATTAAATGTGCTCTCTACTTTTAGCAGTACAGTGTACAGAAAAATTATTCAAACTTTATAATGCAAAAGAAAAAAAACCTAGAGAAAAAATAATAATAAATAAAAGTGTTTTTATATTTCGCCTGTAATAGAGAAAAAAATGAACGATACTATTTAAAATAAAATGACAATCATTTACGAAAAAAAAATTATAAACTTATATATAAATCAAAGTCTTAAACATTTGTTTGCAACTACAAAAAGACAGATCCTGCTGAAAGATCTTTCATCGGTGGACTGCTAACATTTATGTAAGTTATTTGTCTATTTTTTGTTTATCAAATTATACTTATCTCTTTGCATAGGTACTAATCGTTCATTGTAAACATAATTTTTAGTTTCACTGTTGATAACATAATATGATTGTATACTGTTAAAAACCACCACCACTGTTATGCAAAAAAATAAACGATTAGTGCTTATACTTTGAATATGTTAATTTAAATCGAAAAATAAATGCCGATTTCGTGTCAAACTAAAAAAATAAAAAAAATTCAAGTATAAAAAAAAAAAGTATTTTTACGTTCAAAATACGAGTAGTTTTTTTTAAATCTAAATAATTAGAAATAAAAGCAAAAACAAAAAAAATGATTTCATCGTAAGCATGCTACTCAATGTTCTCACATAAGTACATACACTTAAGTTCATTACGTTAAGTCTATCTCACCACGCTTAAGTCAGAGTTGACTTTCTTGTTTTATTACTATCATTCACCTTTTTCCGTTAATTTTGAAAATTGTAAAATGATTTAATAGAAAAATATCTAAAGTTATTTTAAAATAATAATTATGTCAATAAATATTTACACGTATAATGAATTGCTTTAAGTAACGTGCTTATGACTCATGAAGTAATTTTTGCGCTTTAATATATCATTTTATATATCCATATATCAAGCTATATCAATTAAATTATTTGTTTTTTCTCACTTATATAGTTAAACACAAATTTGCATTTTTTTTTATTTGTCACATATTATGGTAACCGAGTTGGATACCTAAATACAATTTTTTTTCAGCTGTAAAATTTTTGTGTGATTTTTGCTCCATTAATTTTTTTTTTAATTTATCTCGATATTCTTTTTGTCTATAATTTTTTTTTATAATGTAGTTATTATTTTGGTCATAAATACATGCTTTATTTTACTTTATTTCTTATTAATTTTATCTACTTATAAATAAATTTTTGTCATAATGAAGTTCTAAATAAATAGTTTTTGATTTCCTAAAGCAACTGATTAAATAGGTAAATGTATTTGGGATCATGTACAAGATTAGTAAGGCGTTTTACATGATCATGGTTGGGAGGGCTTTGTTGTGTTAACATCAATCACAACCAGAAATTAACGTTGACTTTATAGCATTGATATAAAAAGACCTTTTCTATCTCTTTCTTTCTATATAAACCATTTGATTTAAAAGCATGCATATTTAAAATTGCTTTTCTGTGGCATGATTTTTCGATTGCCTTAATACAACCTTAGGCATAACGAGACAAAGTAGCAAAGAATCCACCCATTGGCCGACGAGACAGGAGCCGGATATTACTTGCATGCTGCCGCTACGTCTTTTAATAAATACAAAAAGTTTTCAAAGTGTTGTATGCTACAGATAAATAATTTTTGGCGCCCAACGTGGGGCCCACACAGTAACTTAAATTACTATAAAATAATATCTTTTGAATTTTATTCAAACCCATGTGTGTGGCTCTTCTCTATTTTTCTATTCTGTTCCTTTTTTTTTTTAACTAATTAAATCATGTTCGTGTTTCATGTTTGCATTCTTAATTGTTTGGAATTAACAGTCTTCTTCACGTAGCTGTTAACCAACATATTTCGTATGCATTCATAACCAGTAATCTTAGGTTAATTATTACTTAGGTGAAACTATCTGGAAATGCTGAAGTTTAGATATATTCTAGATTCAGACCGCTAGGCTAACCTAATAAATGATTTTACCCCTATTGATTTTTAAGATTTGGAAATGACTATTTGTTTAAAAATCAAATTAGTACCAATCTTAATTGTATATAAACTTGTTCTTTCTACCACACTTATACATAGATTTTTTTTCCTCTATTTCAATTTAATTTCAATACTTTTGTCATCATTATTTCTTTAAAACACACCTATTATCAGTTTGCTGGGAAATCAAATACTTATCGATATATATATATATACATTTTTTTTTATTACGTTTTTTATTATTAATTCTAACCTTTTTTTTTTATCAAAAAAAAAAAAATAAAAAAAAAATAGATAACTAACTTATAAATTTTTTTTCTGAAGTTACCATATTAAAATCAAATTTTTTTTTGTTGTTTCAAAATAAGTCTATTTGCTTACCCAGAACGGTTTTTGTTTATATTTTGTTCTATTTTAGTCTGAGTATGGGAAGCAAGATACCGCATAAATCAGATCGTGTTTGCAAAGTTTGTAATGGCTACATAATGCCATATCAGGAAATTCTAACCTTATGGATCTGTCAGCATAATTTTCATTTAGACTGTATTGATGCTTATTTTGAAATGTTTCGAGTTTGCCCCATATGTGAGGAAGAAGAAGGACAGCAGTGAATTAATTTTTTTTTATCCTGATTATTTTTCTAATGCTTTGTTATTTTTTTTCTCTTTTCTGATTTATTTTCTTAATAAAAATATTCGTACGTCTAATTAAAGTATAGGATTTTGTTATTTATTTTAGTTATTCAGTCTACTCTACATTGATATATTTTTTTATATATTAGCATTTTTTTTTTTAATAGTAATTTAAGTTTAACCTGTAAAAATTGAAAATGGCTACCAGGGAATCAAGTGATTTAATTTCCGGTGATACGGCCAGTAGTCTCCCTAACTGTGGTATATGCAACCATGTGATAAGTGATTCTATATATTTATATAAAACTTCATGTGGTCACCCCCTTCATAAATCTTGTTATCAAAAAAATGTAAAAACTAGACCCAATTGTCCAGTCTGTGGCACTCCGTTTTCTATAACAACTCCAATTGGAAGGAAGGATATACCTCCCCCAATGGTAACTAGGTCACAGGCTCAAAGAGCAGTTGATTTTAATGTTAGTAGATCAGGTAGTTTAACATCTCCACAAACTAATTCTAACAGCGAACGAAACCCACAACATCGTATGTCAATATCTGACATCTCTCCACAGGACCAACGCAATCATATACGAAACTTAGTTACTGCTGCTGTGGGAGCACAGCAAGCGGAAATGCTCACTACTTTAAGCCAGACCTTAACCAAACTAATAGAAACTAATATAGAGGCAGGTTTTCGAAGGCTACAAGTAAATGGTCGATCAACCACTAATAATAGTAGCGTTTCTCGAGAGGCGCAGGCTGCATCGAATATTAACCCTTCATTATCTTTGGGAGAACAAAGTATTGAAGGATTGCTTGGTTTACCTTCGGCTTCTTCCAACTTAAATACCAATAGGATAAACGATGCCCATAACGACTCAAATATATCATCAATAAGACCCGATAAGATAGGCCACATTATACATAATTGGAAAATTCGTTTTTCTGGAGACTCGCGTGGTATGTCAGTGGACAGTTTTTTATATCGATTCGAGGCTTTGACTAACCAAACTCTAAACGGGAATTTCGATATTTTATGTGACCATATTTCTACCTTATTTGACGCAAAGGCAAACGATTGGTTCTGGAGATATCATCAATCTGTACCCACAATTAGATGGCCACAATTGTGTTCCGCTTTACGCAAACAATACAAAGACTCAAGGACAGACATTGATTTACGTGAGATGATAAGGGACCGAAAACAAAGGCATACTGAGAGTTTTGACTCATTTTATGAGGCGGTTATCGAAATTTCTGATAGACTAGCTGAACCGTTGAGCGAAAGAATTTTAGTTGAAATATTGCGAAGAAATTTATTACCTGAAATTCAGCACGAAATATTGAATATAAAGATTACGACTATATCGGAACTTCGCGACATTTGTCGCCGTAGAGAATTTTTCCTCCTGGACATCGGAAGGAAAAATTTTGTGACAAAACCTTTACCTTTATCAAGGAAACAGGTAAACGAAATCGAAGAGGACTCACTTCTTAATGAAGAAGGTATTTCAGCAGTTTCACTTGTGTGCTGGAATTGTCGTAAATCTGGTCACCGCTACCAGGAATGTTTGGAAGATAGGCAAGTGTTTTGCTATGGTTGTGGTTTAGCCAATGTTTATAAGCCAAAATGTACTCACTGTAATAATGTTCAAAAAAACTTCCAGTCCAGTGCACAGAAAAGTGCACACAAACGGAACCAGACAACCAGTACCGATTAGAAAATCATTCTACTACCTTTTTACAGAGTCAATCTGAGGAAGGTGAAGCAACATTATCTCAGAAAACTGTTTTTGATACAAATTTTCTACCCTCGTCCGTTTCGCATAATACTATAATTAGTTCCCCTGATAATCTAATTAAAATTCTACAAAAACCAACTTTAACCGTTAACTCTTCAGAATTGCCAAAATATTCATTGAACTTAAAATTCAAAAGCCCCACAAATACTGCCACGACATTAGCAGATACATCTCCAACCTATTTTAAACCATTTCATATAAGATTAGCAGAATATAATGCAAAGCGCGAGAAAATTTTTAATGATTCAACCCCTAAGGTAAGGACAAATCGATCAACAGTACGTTTACGTAATTTTTGGAGGAAAATCAATCATACGCGACGGTGTCTATTGAGTACCATATACGACAAACCAAATGACATTAGACCCTATGCAGACGTGCGGCTATTTGGTAGGAAAATGAGTGGTTTGTTAGATACTGGAGCTTCCGTAAGTTGTTTAGGGGCACAAGCTGCTAAACAATTTTTGGATGAGAATAGTTGTAGAAAAATTAAATCTGTGGTAAAAACTGCAGATGGTAGGCAACAAAATGTGGTTGGTGTCGTAAAGACGGATATAGAGTTTCGTGGGGATTCAAAGCAATTAACTTTGTATATAATTCCTAATTTAGCACAAAATTTATATCTAGGCATTGATTTTTGGACACTTTTCAACCTTTTACCCACTAGTCTTTTAACAGGACCCATTACAAACCTCTCTATAAATGCAATTGAGGAAATTTCTGAGAGGAGAAATCTTACCATTTCACAACAACAATTATTGCAGGGAGTAATAAATCATTTTCCCTCATTTTCGAAAGAAGGATTAGGCAGAACGAATATAATATCTCATGTAATTGATGTAGGAAAGGCCTCGCCCATCAAACAACGTCATTTTCCCGTATCCCCTGCGATTGAGAAACTTATTTACGCAGAAATAGATCGCATGTTAGAGATGGATGTTATTGAAGAGTCTGATAGCGCTTGGTCTTCGCCTATCGTATTAGTACGCAAACCCGGAAAAGTTAGACTATGTTTAGATAGCCGAAAAGTTAATTCAGTCACTATCAAGGACGCGTATCCTTTACCTATTATAGATGGTATAATTTCCCGATTACCGAAGGCAGAATTTATTACGAGTCTTGATTTGAAGGATGCCTTTTGGCAAATTCCTCTCGACAAATCATCGAAAGATAAGACGGCCTTTACCGTTCCTGGACGCCCCTTGTATCATTACAAGGTCATGCCATTTGGCCTATGTAATGCGCCCCAAACTATGTCAAGGTTAATGGACAAGGTGGTACCAGCGCATTTGAGATCGGAAGTGTTCGTTTATCTGGATGATTTGTTGGTTGTGTCTGACACATTTGAGAGGCATTTGCAAGTATTGCGAGAAGTGGCTCGACAGTTTCGTGCTGCTGGACTTACCTTAAATGTTGATAAATCAAAATTTTGTGTACGTGAGGTCCGTTATCTTGGCCATATAGTAGGAGACGGTGTAATTCGTACAGATCCTGATAAAATTTCGGCCATTGTAGATTTCCCTGAACCAAGATCTGTAAAACAACTTCGTAGATTTTTGGGGATGTCCGGTTGGTACCGGAAGTTTATTAGGAACTACGCCTCTGTTACTGCGCCTTTAACAGATTTGTTAAAAGGTAATCGTAAATTCGTTTTGAGCGAAATGGCTCAACAAGCTTTTAATGAGTTGAAGCACATCTTGACTACCACACCAGTATTGCATAGTCCAGATTTTTCTCAGCCGTTTTACATACATTGTGATGCTAGTAATACTGGAATAGGAAGTGTGTTGGTTCAAAAAACTGCGGAGGGTGAAGAGGTTCCAATCGCCTTTATGTCGAAGAAACTCAACCAAGCCCAACGTAATTACTCTGTAACCGAACAAGAGTGCTTAGCAGCAATGTTGAGTATTAAAAAGTTCAGAGCATACGTAGAAGGGCATGATTTTACTGTGATCACCGATCACGCTTCGTTGAAGTGGCTCATGTCGCAAACGGACTTAAGCTCTCGGTTGGCAAGATGGGCTTTGAAACTACAAGGCTTCAACTTTAAAATAGAACACCGCAAAGGCAGTCGCAATGTAGTTCCTGATACTCTTTCAAGGGCTAACACTGAAAATTTATCCGAGATTCTAAATTTAGAATTGTCTGCTTTAGAAGAGACAGGGGTTTTCGTAGACTTACATTCTACACACTTCCAAGGGACAGACTACACTGAACTTTTAGAACGTGTTAGGAAAAACATAGATAAAACTCCCGACTTAAAAATTATTGACGGCTATTTGTACAGAAGAACGGAGCACTGCTCAGGAGAGAAAGTGCAGGACGATCTTGCATGGAAGCTTTGGATACCCAAAGAACTCATAAAAGATATCCTTCACAAGGCCATCTGTCTGCTCATGGAGGGATAAATAAAACTTTAGAACGCATACGTCGATTTTATTTCTGGCCAAACTTAGTGAACGACGTAAGAGAGTATATAAATTCTTGTGAAATATGTAAATGCACTAAACACCCTAATTTTGTAACGCGACCACCAATGGGAAAAACATCCGAAACTTTTAGATTTTTCCAGAAACTATATGTAGATTTCTTAGGTCCATATCTCCGATCTAAAACTGGTAATATTGGCATATTCATAGTCGTGGATCACTTTTCAAAATTTTACTTTTTGAAACCAATTAGAAAGTTTACAACTGACATAATTATAAAATACCTTGAAGAAGAACTTTTCCATACTTTTGGCACGCCAGAGATAATAGTATCTGATAATGGATCACAATTTAAGTCAAATCAATTTAACAAATTACTGCAGAACTATGGAGTAAATCACGTTTATACCGCATTGTATTCGCCCCAAGCTAATGCTTCTGAGCGTGTCAATCGTTCAGTTCTATCCGCAGTACGGGCATATATTAAACACGACCAAAGTAATTGGGATGAATATCTCAGTAGTATCAGCTGTGCTTTACGATCAGCTATACATGCTTCTATAGGTACTTCACCATATTACATGGCTTTTGGTCAACATATGATCACTAATGGTAAAACATATACACTGCTTCGTAAATTGGAAATGCTTGACGATAGATCGATTTGTTTTGATAGAAAGGATTCATTTGATATAATAAGATCTAGAGCTCGCAAAAGTATGGTAAAGCAACAGGAAAGAAATGGAAAATCATATAACCTAAGGTCGAGGGAAATAAATTTTGTCGTTGGTCAGGAAATATATAGAAGAAATTTTAAACAAAGCAATTTTGAAAAGGGATTTAATGCCAAGTTAGCTCCAGCATATATTAAAGCACGGATTAGAAGAAAAACTGGAACTTGCTATTATGAGCAATTTCTAATACACTGTTGAAGATTTCGATAGTGAATTATATATGATTTTTTGTTAGTTAAATCGGGAATTAGTTTCTTTATATTATGATGTTTTATTGATGGACTTTTAAGTTCAGCACAAAACGGTAAATCATTATGACTATCATGTAGTTCTTCAGGATAGTCTAAATCAACTTCTAAAATGTAACCAAAATCAGAGTTTTCAGATACTTTCGAAATATCAAAGCTATCTATATCTTCAATCCATTCAAATTTACCTTCTGGTAAAGATTCAGACATTGCCCAACCATACAAGTTGTTCGCATCTAAATACATAAGATATTGTGAGGGTTTAGAGCAATCATATGTTTTAATATATTTATGATTTGCAACTGTTCGACGTGTTGTGCATTGAACAATACCACCTCTTATTCCTTTTTTAATGAAATTATACATATTTATATCGGTGAATAATTCCAATTTAATTTTCGTTATTTTTAACATGGCATCCCACGATAAACCAGGTGTTGTATAGTAATGACATGGATCAAGATGATATATTGATTTACAAACAGAACGAAAATTTTTAAATACATCAGTTAAAAGAAGTACATCAGTTTTTAGATATAAAAGCATATACTCATTTAGAGATTGACAGTTAAATGTAGACCAAACACTTAACGCGTGCTCATAATCAGCAATAGTACATTCTTTATTATTTAATGTAGAGAAAAACTGTTCACGAGAAGGTAAGACATTTTCATTTAATTTTTCAACTGAATCGATATAATCATAAGGAAATATACCTTTTTGAATATATTGATTTCAGTGTTTTAAAGTTATCGTTATGTAAATAATTAGATAATTTATCTAAACTAGCCGACATAAATTTAAAAGAATCGAGAAAACGTAATTCTAAATTATATTTATCAGTTATTTGAATTTTTTTTCTAACAGATATATACACTTCTTTATTAAGTGGTATAACATCTATATTACCCGGATAATCTGCTAGAGCCTTTACAAACAAATGACAATCATAACCTGAAAAGTTATGAAAAATTATTGGAATAAAGTTAGGTAATTGATAATTAATATTACATTTCCAATGAGCTGGCCCGCGATATTGACCAGTTAAATGACAATGATCAGCACATCTATCATCATCTAGAATTTGTTTACATATATGACACTCATTAGTATTAAGCTTCGTACACACGGTTGTCAGATCGTACAATATTGTGTGAAAAATTGGTAGCAAATACCTTACAACCGTGTGAACTGGCAATGTTTGCATAACAATGTTGACAGAAAAGTCATTGTCATACCATTGATAGACGGCAACCTGACAACAATATTGTCAGATATATTGCAATCGTCTGAACAACCTTCATCGTTATTGTCAGACCATTGAAACATGTTGTCAGATAATTTTATATTGGCAGATGTACAAGTTTTGTGCATATGACAATGGCGTCATTGTCATACAAGTTAGTGATGTCAGATGTATAAAATGTTGCTTTTAGTATTGTTGAATAGAATGTTGTTTTTAGGAATTTTCTTGTACTTTCTATTATATTTATACATAAAAACAATTAAGAACGTTATATTCGACCATGACTAATCTACTATATATGTCACCAGCACTCGCTTGAATTATGCAGATGTTAACTTTATCATAATTTACAAAGAAAAGTTGATAGCAAAAATATACATACATATGTTTGTAGTATATGCATAAATATATATAAACACTATAATCATAGACGTCGATACATACATATACAAACTACATAATCTCGGACTTCTATACGTTCATACATACTTGCATATACGAAATAATACATGCTAACTATGCCTTTTCATTTGATACCAATATTGTAGAGAGTAAAATTTTAATTATCAAAATATAATTATATTTATTGATTTATAGCGTAATCTATTTTACTATTCAAGCCCTTTTATTTAATACCCATATTGAATTACAAATATGTAATTCGCCCTTTTGTATTGGACGCCATCTTAAATAAAGAATTTTTGTTAAGCCTACTGTATTTTACAGGTCAAGCCCTTTCATTTGATACCACTATTGATGGCGGTAAGTTTTTAATTACAAAAATCATCTTATGTATACAAATTTGTTCGATATTTTGTCATGGCGTTCATCTTGATTTTTATACATAGGTTATACATGATATTCTGTATTCTACTTGTCAGTTCCTTTAATTTGATCCCAATATTGCAGGGGGTAAATTAGATAAATTTTAAATAACTAAAATTCACTTATTATACAAATTTGTTCCCCATTCTGTCATGACGGCCATCTTGAATTGTATACTAGGAAAAATTTAGGAGTTTTTTTTAAAAACGTGGGAATTTTAAGTATGTATCTTCATATGGCATCACTGCAAAACGCTCTTTCAATGCAACAGCTGTTGTGCAAAAAAAAATTTTTAATTTTCTTGCGTGTTTCTTGTTTCAGTTTAGATTTGTGTCAATAAGTGGAGAACAAAATAAAAATAATAAAAATTATTGTAAATATGAAGAGGACGGTACAGAGTATTCCATTTTTAAATTTGTGAAAGCTTTTCTAGATCCCCAGACGCTATCGGAATCTAAGATTGTAAAAAAAACATGACCAAAGCAATTTCTGACAACAGATCTGCCAATTTTTTTTATACCGTCATCTGACAACCGTCTAAACTTACAATTTTTTGTCGGACAACATCGTCAGATAATGTTATTGTCAGAAGAACATCTGCCAATGAAATTGTTAGCTTTTCTGACAAAAGTTTTACAACCGTCAGAACTGACAATTTACCTTATGGAAGCAATTCTTTATTGTCATTCCATTGTTAGCATATGTTTAGGTGTAGCAATTAAGTAAAATCTGACAACCGTCTGTACAAAGCTTTATAATGTTTTTCAACTTCATGGGGTAGTAGAGAATTCATTGGCACTACTTTCATTAGAAAGTTTGTACACAAAAAACGTGCATCCTCAATCAAATTTTGAACAACATCTTTAACAACATCGTTACCCGTATACGTTCTAAGCTTATTCAGTTTAGAATCAAAAGATGATTTTATGTAGTAGCTGTAAGCTATAGGTATATGTTTTTGAATGCTTGTAACATTATTAGAATTTTTGTTGTTAATTTTACTTAATATACATTCAAAATCCGCATAGATAACAAATGGTACATCTAATTGATTTTTAAAATTTTTGAACTGCAATATATTGTCATCATCAATATCCGTAGGCATTTTGGTTACAATTTTATTGCATTCTTGTTTATGTTTTAATAACAAGAGTTCACTGGTTGAATAGTGTAAGCAAAAATTACAAAAATATTTAGCACCTAGATGTTTTGAAACTTGTGTGCTCAATAAACGACTTATGTTTCTTATCCAAACATAATGTGATTCATCGTTTTTATCATCTTGAATGTATAGTAAATTGATATGATTAATTTTTTCATCAGTTGTCTTATAATATGGTCCAACGATTTCTTTTCTTATCACATCACATCCAAAAACATTCACGCTTATATTAAAATTGTATTTCTCAAATATCGTAATATCAGCAATAGATAGAGGAAAGGTTAAGTTGGTGAAACCAATTGTTATTCCATTTGTTAATGTTATTAAGCTTTGTGTGATAACATTACTATAATGTGAATATTTTGGATTTAAATGACTTTTTTCTAATGCAGCTATAAGAGCCCATTTAAAACAATAATTATCATTATTTTTAATGTTGATGCACGCTTTTTTATTTCTGATAAATATTGGTAGTTCTAAATATTTAGAACCTTTTATAGGACAATACTTGTTAACGTTTATTTCAATTTTATTGATACAAACTAGAGACCAACCACTGTCTCTCTCTTGAAATTCATCCATTTTGGTTGCTATTTCTATACTATGATTATCGTACATGTCTGATAGATCTTGTTCTAATTGTACTATTACCATTTTCGTTTGAAAAGATTTCACACTAATTAGCGCGCTACCATCATCTTCAATTTCATTAGTTTTTGAGAATTTTATATATTCTGCAAAAAGTTCTATATTAAATTTTATATTTTGATGTTCTAATAACATATTTTTTAAAATATTTATAATACTTTCTTTTGCATTCGAAATTAAAATGTTTAATGAAAACTCATCTTCCTTTTTATTTTCGTATACAAAAGTTTGAATACGCTTATTAAATAAATTTTTACTTATATATATATCGTTGTTTATAAACAAACGATTTTTTTTTTTTTATGTTCATTAGTTCTCAAATGATGAGACCAAGAACCTTTTCTTATATTTAATTTACAAGTTTCACATCGTATATAGCTACACGATGGAGTTTCTTCAATATTTTCAACTTTAACAATTTTTTCATTTTTTAAATTTAGTTTTGTTTTGTTTGATTTTGGGTTAATATGCTTATTATTAATATGTCTCTTAAAATTAAATTTGGATACGAAAGACGTTTCACATACTTCACAGATGTACATGATATAACAGCAGAAATGGAAGTAATGTGCTGAAAGTATTTGAAATTTAAATAAACACAAATTATAGATTTGCTGTTAATATCTACAACATACCTGGTCTTAATGAAGATGTTTATATAAATATTTAAATATTTCACAATTTCGGTTTAAAAGATTACTTTTTAGAATTTTGCTTTTACGTAGTTTTTAATTAAATCAAATACCGTTTCAACTTTTTATATAAATATAATTTTAAACAGTTTTTAAATTATATATAAATTATAATTTTCAGTTTTACGAATACTTGTTTAATAGTTTTCAATCACTGGAATCGGTTTTAATTTTTTTTTTACGTGTGACGTGTTTTCTCAGAATGATGAAAATCAATTGTTTCATTAAAACTCATTAACAAATGTTCTTATATACTTTATATTCTTACTAAAATAAAACTTTGATAAAAAGTTGCGGTCAAGTGTATAAATAATAATAAAAAATGAACAAACAAATGATTAAATTAAAATTGTAACCACATTTTTAATTAAGTAAATATGTCATACTATATTATTAATATTAACATAATAACAGCTTTATCATTCAAAGTAAATAATTTCGGCTTCCGTTTGTCGTCGGCTTCAATGACATCCAATATTCAATTTACTTCTTTGGTGTATCTTGAGCTAAGACGATAATAATTAATTATTAGATTTAATAATAAATAAATAAATAAAAACTAGTTTACCAAAAATTACCTGTTGTTTCCGCATTTATAGTTAATTCGTAATTTAACTCACTGCTTCCTTTCCTATCTTTGAAAAGGTAGTAGGTATTGCGGTCGAATTCCGCAATAATATCATCATCTATTGTATCATTAAATATACTGGGTAGGTATATATATTGATTGCTTTCCACCAAACAACGAATTTTCGTCCCAAAGCGTGTCTGTACACGCTCCATCTTCGTTATTTGATAATTGTGATTAAAAACCATCTCATTTATAGGGAGAATGGTTTTATTTTGACATTTTTTAAATATTGTTTTTAAATGCGTTTCCATCTTTTGTGATTTACTTAGCTTGAATAACACTTAAAGTAAAACTAGAGGGGTTTTTATACAAAATTCAGAAATGTAATTTTGTTTCTAAACATTAAAATGTGATAGAAATTTTAATGTTGAGAGGTTTTAATTTTAAAAAGCTTCCGTTGCGGTTTTTTATTTTTTATAAAGTTCCTAATTTATCAAATACGTGAGAAATTTTATAGTTTGTGGTTTTATTGATATATATGTTTTTATAATTTTAAAAAGTTTCTGTTTCGAGGTTTATTTAAAATGTGTTTTCTATTTCATCATCATGATCATCATCATCTTCTTCTTCAGTACTGTCATACAAGTTGTTGTAGAATACATATTGCTTCTTCTTTTTAACGATTAGAGTATATAATCCCTTCACTTCTTTAACTTTCTTTAAAATGTGTGGAGTTGTGTTTAGATAATCCATCTGATTTTTAGTAATAATCAGAAATCGTTTAGGTAAATAAATGTAATATTCTTTATTTAGAAGACATCTTATACTTTCACCATATTTTGTATCTACTCGATCTATCTTGTTGATTTCATATATAGTATTTTCTTCCATATCCTTTAAAGGTAAGTATGTAATATTAGGATTTTGAAACAATTTTCTTAAGCTTGCCCTCATTTTTTTTGCTTTCAACTTTTCACCGTAAAACGAACTTTCAAACTGATTCTTTATATTCAATAATTGATAGTATAAGTCGTTTTTAGATATTTCAATAACTTCTTATCAATTGCGGTTAAGTATACATATATATATATATATATATATATATATATATATATATATATATATATAAAGAGATTCAGTTAAATTAAAAACTTTGAGGAATATGTATTGGGGTCAATTTTTAAAAACTGGTGATAAATATTGTACTTGTCATGTACAGTGGAAAACTTTTCAAATAATAAATACAATAGTTTTGGATATGATGATGCAGGTGTTTCTAACCGCAGAAGGAGGGGCTAGAACGCAAATTTTTTCTCTTAATAGAGGACAACAAATGCCAACAAATATTCCAATATTTCAATTTAGTCACAATCAACATATAAAAATTGAGGTTATTGGTGGTATGATATCACTAGTTGGAACAGTCTATGAGGGTGGTTTTAAAGATATAAATGTATACTCATACAAACCATCATGTGTTTATAGTGAAATAGATGAACATGTTTTTAGTGATCCAACTAAATCTTATAATGGTAAGACTGGTATCCGCTTATTGAATAAAAATCAGCAAAAACCTCCCCTCCCCCAAAAACCTCTTCTCCCTCAAAAAAAGGTTAATAATAGTAAAGTTAAGAAAGCAGCTGGTGGTGCTAGCGATGATGATGATGACTCATTTCAATATGAAGATTATTAAATTAGTATATAAATATGAGAAACAATTCTTATCATCTCATTCAAAAATATATCGCTAACTTAAGAACATATATATTAAAAAGAAAAACTAAAATGAAAAATATTTTTATCACATTGTTTTCATATATCTATATCATACAAGTGTTTTCAGCTTCATTACCTATTGATTTGAGTGAAAATGAACTTAAAAATACAGAATTTGCAATAAAATTACCAAATAATGATACTGTGAGCATACAACTAAATTTCAAACTTTTAAAGTTTAATAATGATTTAAATAAAAACAACGAGTCAACAGCAAAAACAGAATATAAATCAAACGAAGAACAAGAAGACTCTCCACCACCTATAAATCAATCTTTTACTGTTGAAGAAGCTATTGAAACATTTAGGCAAGATTTAGTAAAAAAAGAAAAAAATATTGCGGGAATAATTGAAAGTTCGGCTCCATTTTATAGACATTTTCAACTTCAATACAAAGATAATATAAAATTGAGAATCCGTTGTACATATGACAGCAATTACTTGAAACGTAGATTAAATATTTCATGTTTCGAATACCGTCAAGTTGAATACGAGAGAATTTTAAGTAATGGTGAAATTGAGACGGTTTCTGAGGATGATACTACATACCGATCCGATATTACATTAATCAACATTCAAGATTATACACATGATTTGGATATGGAAATATTATAAATTAACTAATATGATTAAATACATTTACTACTACTTAATATAAACTTTGTTGTTGATGTGTTAAGAAGTTTTATTTAACATAAATAAAAAAAATTAAAATAAGAAAAATAATGAATAATCAGTTTTATTCGAAAATCTTACATGACTACTTGAATGAAGAAAGGTTTTTGTGGTATGAACATGAGATTATTTTGAAGAAATTAAAAAATCAATTCGATGAATATGCATTTTATAAGAAAAGTAAATCAAAATTTGGATATCATTACACCAATTGTGTGTGGTTCAACAATGAAACAACTTGTGGACCTGATACCTGTAAATGTTGCCTTATCGATAAAAGTTGGGGACAAGCATTATGTATAATGAATTTTTATAATAATTTAAAAACATAGACTTTATAAACAGTTCTACAGTCGCCGTCGTTGTGACTTGATTAGTATTACACAATGTCTGAGGAGAGAATATTAGTTGTAGATGTACAAGGGTTTTATCTCAACAATAAATTCATTGAAAAAGAACTGAGTATTTCAATTAACGATATACAAGTACAAACATTTATTATTAAACCACCTTTTCCATATTCATTGTTGACAACAAAAGAAAAAGATTCAATTAATTGGCTTTATAATCATCATCATGGATTAAAATGGAAAGATGGCGATTCAAGCTTAACAAATATTATGGAATATTATATTGCGCATGTTAAAGATAAAAATTTTATTTATTATGCTAAAGGATTAGAAAACATTAAGTGGATTCAAAATATTTTTAAGGATAAAATTAATTTTTATAACCTAGATGATCTAAATTGTCCAAATTTAAAAACATTATATCAAAATGATAAATCTGTAAATGTTTGTTGTTATCATAGAAAATATTGTATATGTGCTCAAAAAAATGTAATACTCTTAAGAAAGTTTATTAAATCAAATATTAATAAAGAAAACATAAAATTATAAAAGACATTTTTTGATTTATTATTTAACACTTAAATCAGATAAAATAATCATCAAACATCAGTTCATTTTGAATACTTGAAATGTCAATAACAATATCTTTAATCGGAAACACTTCAACTCTGGTTGGAGAATATTTTCCTCCAATTGAACTCCCTACAAAATATGTTTGTGGACTTATTGATTTTGTAACATTCAATTCCATACCCAATGTAGATGTTCGCAACAATTTGTTTCATATAGGAAATCATATTATTACTATTCCGGTTGGTTCATATGAACTTGAGGATATTGCTTTTTTCTTAAACTCAAGCTTAAAAGATATTGATGAATCAATTTATCTAAAAATTGAAGCTAACAATAACACACTTAAAACTGAAATAACCTCATCAATGGATATAGATTTTTCACAACCAAACAGTATAGGAAAGTTGCTCGGATTTAGCAAAAGAAAATTAGAAGTAAATTCAACTGAATATTATAACACCAATCAAAATCTTCAAAATTATAAATCTTTGGAAGTGATTATTGTAGATATTAATCAATTGAATACTACAAGGTTATTTGAATCTGACTTACCTACATATATTACGAATGTTAATACAATACGCATTGAAAGCAACTTAACAACCGGATCATTTATTAATAATACTTCGAATCATGTTATTCATGAATTTCCTCTTGATGTTCCTCCTGGATATAAAATAAGCGAAAAACCTCGAAATGTTATTTATTTACCCGTCAACTGTCAGCAAATAAACAACATAACGATTAGAATCTTAAATCAAGACGGTGAACTTATAAATTTTAGAGGAGAAAAAATCACTCTTAGACTCCACTTCAAACCAGAATAATGATCATTTACAATAAAAACGTAATGCAAAGAGGATTTCCATTCAATCCCTCATCAACTCACATTCGAGAAAGTATAAAAAATAAAAACCCGTTAACATCATATAATACAGAATACTTAAAATCATTAGGATTTAATCTTCAACCATGAATGAAATACTAAATGTCCTTCAAAAACCTATATATGATGAGAGTATTGTAAAAAGAGAATATCATAGTTACTCTCCATATCTAAAATCATTCAACAACAATGATGAAATTCGTATACCAATTCAAAATCAGGATCTCTTTGTCTTACCAAGTGAGAGTATGATTTACATTCATGGTTTTATAGTAAAGACGGAAGCAAACAAAGAGGTTCCAGCTATAGATGTGAAATTTAAAAACAACTTTATTTCATATTTGTTTGATGAAATTCGTTATGAAATTAATGGTTTTGAAGTTGATCGTACACGCAAACTTGGAATTTCATCCACCATGAAAAATTTTGTATCATTGAATAAGGCCGAAAGTGCTACACTTAAAAACGCTGGTTGGTGTCTTAACGAAACTTTCGTTTTAGAAAAAAGTCATTTTAGCTGTTGTATACCTCTGAAAATGTTGATGGGGTTTGCTGAAGATTATAACAAAATACTATTAAATTCGAAACATGAGCTCATTCTTCAACGTTCTACATCCGATGAGAGATCATATTATTCTACAAATACAACTGATCATTTGAAATTAACAATTCTGGATATAACATGGAAAATGCCGCATATTCAACTATCGGACTTTGCAAAATTGGAAATGTTTAAGATAATCAACAGCAAAAATTCTATACCAATTGCATTTCGTAGTTGGGATTGTCATGTAAATCCTGCACTACCAACGAATACAAAGGTTTTATGGAATGTGAAGCTTTCTCCACAAAACGAAAGACCACGATTTCTTATAATTGGTTTACAAAAAGAGAAAAGTAAAGAACAAGGAAATATATTTGACCATTGTAATATCTCTAATTTAAAAGTATATCTAAACTCAGAGTCATATCCATATGACGATTTAAATAATCGTTTTGAAAATGGTCAGTATTCTGTACTATATAATATGTATGCAAAATTTCAACAAAGCTTTTACATGCGAGAACCTGAACCATTGCTGGATGTTAATGATTACAAGTCTTACGCACCGCTTATTGTTGTTGATGTTTCACATCAAAATGAGACTGTTAAAATTGGACCTATTGATGTACGAATTGAATTTGATACTGAAGCAAACAAACCAATTCCAGAAAAAACATCAGCATACTGTTTAGTTATTCATGATCGCTTAATCGAATACTCACCTCTAACAAGCGAAATTAGAAAAATTATTTAATTATAATATTTCTTTTAAAATTTTTAATAAATGAAAAAAAAAAATAATAAAAAAATAAAATGTTTATATATATAAATAAAACAAGATCTTTTTAAATCTTAATCGATGTATTTTATTAAAACATTTATAGTTTCTTTTTAGTTTAGCTTCGAAAACAAAAATTTTAAACATAAATGACCACAATTTATTGTATTAAAATTTTGATATCTATCATAATTATAACTAATGTTTTTTCCTAAATATTTTATTAATTGTTTTGGTGGCTGCAAATTACCAAAGCTATCAAAATATTCAATTTGATTGTTGTTTTTCCAGTATGCTACCCAATGTGTGCCAGGTCCCTTTGAAGTATCCAGATTGTTTATTCCACATTCTTTTTTAAATGGTTTGCTTGGAAGAGTGTTACACATAAACACACCTCTAAAATTTGGAATATGTTTCGCATATTTTCTCAAGTCTACATCAGAAAGAGCTCTTTTAGGTAGCTTCATTAAAAATTTTGTTGATAAGGTTTTAAATATAATCCAAATCCTTTTTTATATGGTTTTAAGAACATGCCTTTTCCCATCGCAATGACTTCCATTGTACTATTATGTCGTTTTGCTTCAGCCAATTGTTCCTTTCCATTTTTGACTGCATTGATTGCTTTTGTAATGACAGATACACCACCAGCTAAACCACCAAGTGCGCCCAGTGCAGCGAATATAGGTGCAAGTGGAAGAAAACCTCCAGATTTAGGTAGAGGTATTATTCGAGGTGTTTTTATTAATGATTTTTTTTTCCCTTGAAAATATTGTTTACTACTTTTCGTGAAATCTTTATAGCATCTTTCAAGTTTTCAGTTTTTTTTATATTCTTTCTTGCACTTTTCAATGCATGTCTAAATAGTTGATGTTTATTTACTGAAGACAATCTTTTAGTTTTACTAATAACGTTACCCATTCCGAATTTTGTTTTTGTTTTCATTGCAGTAGTAACAAACCAAGCGTTTGATTTTTCACCGAAACTACTATCGTTAGCATTAACCCTTTGCCAAGCCTTTTCAGTTAAGATTCTATCAGCAATATGTCTTTTCTCTAAATCTTTATTGTTTGAGTATGCTATATCGTGCTCTCTGCAAGCAGTATCCAATGGATTGATTCCTTGATCACCTCTTTTTAAACGTTTCTTTAATTTTGTTCCAGGTCCACAAAATTGATAACCGGGTAAATGAAGTTCAATAGGAAGTTTATTAATTATTTTATTCAGAAAACCTTTACCGATAAAGTATGGATGACGACTGAATATCTTTTTATAAAAGATTGTCATATCTATTGATACTTTACCGATTAAAGATTAAAATCAAATTGATTGAAAACAGATAAAAGAGACTGGTTTATATATTATGTTATCATTAGATTTCAGAATGCGTTTTTTTAAACAACATAAAAGGATTAATGTAAAGAATATCGAATCAAAGTTAGATTCATCAAATAAAATTCGCCATAGTGCATTACTACCGAATTCTATTCGAGCTCTTATTGTGGGTCCATCAAATTGTGGAAAAACAAATGTGATGATCAGTCTTATTGAAAGTCCTCATGGATTGAAATTTAAAAATATTTACTTATATTCAAAGTCAACACAACAACCGAAATATAAATACCTAGAAAATCTAATTAAACCTATCAAGGAGATAAATTTTTCATCATTTTCCAATAATGATGATGTTCTATCCCCAGACGAAGTTAAACCAAATTCAGTATTTATATTCGACGATATAGCTTGTGAGAAACAAAATCATGTACGTTCTTACTTCTGTATGGGTCGTCATAAATATATTGGTAGTTTTTATTTATGTCAAACTTATACACGTATACCAAAACACTTGATTCGCGATAATGCAAATATGATTATAATTTTTAAACAGGATGTAATGAATATTAAGCATATTTACAATGATCATGTTGGTTCTGATATGACTTTAAAAACATTTCATAAGTTATGTGCCGAGTGTTGGAAAGAAAAATATGGTTTTCTAGTTATTAACAAAGATGATCCTATGAATAACGGTCGATATAGAAAAGGTTTCGATATATTTATAAATCTATAAAAGAAATATTACATATATTTTAAAATCAGTACAAGATTAATTATTAAACTAATAGCTTCTCAACTATTAAACCACTAACTGCTAAACTGATCTGTTTCGGATCTGTTTCTAATTCAATCTATAAATATGAATACAAATCTAGTTGATAATCTTATTAAAACTCGAAATATTTTAAAAAAGAAATATAAGAATATTTTGCTTGGAGAAATTGCAAATGATGAATTGTTGGAAAAGACATTTAAACCAATATCAAAACCATTAAAAGAATTAGTTCAATCAACTAATAATAACATTATAAAACATGAAAAATATCCGGATAACTCTTTTAAACATGATCTTGGGAATAATAAAGTTGCCTTCAGTACACCATATAAAAAGAGTAAGCTTGATTATAACACGTTTTCTCCAAACTTTAATAACAAGAAAATCGAGAAAAGTTCAAACACGTTTCAATCATTTGATGATGAAAATGCTCATGATGACCATGATGATGATGATGATGATGATAATAATGATAATGTTGATAATGAGGATGATAACAATGATGATGATGATAACACCATTGCAATACAGCCCAATCAAAGTATTCAATATAATTTATCAAAAGTTAACTTAAATATATATGATAAAACCTATGGTCCTCATAAGGATTAAAATCAAATATGGAGACTGGGTAATGAACCCATCGCTTTCAATTCAACCAATATTACTGTAGGTAATTTAAAATGGCCCTTCACATCAGGCTTATATGAATTGTTAGTTTATAAGAACCCAATCAGTTATAATAAAACAGATTTAAATAATTATAAACAAATATTGGAGATGACTAATGTCCATAAACGAAATAACAGTATTAATGGACAAATTAAAGGAAATCGTTCAATTAAATATACAACGATTATTAAAACCCTATTTAAACAACAGAAAATTCATAAGGGAAAAGGTTTAATGAAATTGAATAGAAAAAAGCATAATTATGTTTATTGGGATGATCCTAATGAATTGGTTGATAGATTGCGTCTTTTGATTTCATCAACAACAGCTGGTCACTCAAATCATAATAATGAAATTGTATCAATTATTGAGGAATTGAGAGAAGCAAAAATTATTATATAGTCTTAAAAATGTTTAACAATTCATATTCATAAAATGCCTATCGATAAGTTTGGACATTATATTGAAAAATCTGTAAGATACCAAAATCAACATTTCAAGATTCATTTGGATAGTGATCGTAATTTCAACTTTAACTTGCGGAGAATAAAAAATATTGCTAGTCCTGTATTGGAAAACGATGCTGTAAACAAAATTTATATGAAAAGTTATTTAAGTGAAATAAAGAAACAACTGGATACAATGTATATGGAGAGAATTAAGGAAATGGAGGATCGTTTTAACGAAATAATACGACAACAAAACGTGTTGGCTACAGAAAAATTTGATAATGTAGAAACACGTTTAAGTAAATTAATACATGATCAAAGTATAATACTAAATAATCTCAATCAATCACTAAAGGAAATGAGATCATTATTTAATTACAAAATTGATTCAGTGGAAGAACGTCTAAATGAAAAAACGAAGCTCATTACAAACCGTTTAAACATAGATATATAAATCGTTTTTGATTTAAATTCAATATCAGCAGCATTTAAATTGATGTAATCTAAGATAGATGTTAGAAATGGAGCGACAAGAAGTGGTTCAGGAGCTTCATAAGCAAGCACGTAGAAATTTCATTCGACGTCGAGTGGTGATCAAGGGAATTGATGATCTTTGGCAAGCAGATCTTGTTGAAATGGGTGTTTACTCAAAATATAACAAAGGCTATAGATTTATTTTAACAGTTATAGATACGTTTTCAAAGTTTGCTTGGGCTGTACCCGTAAAATCTAAAAGTAGTGAAGATATAACCAATGCTATGCAATCTATTTTTTCGCTAAAGAGAATTCCAAAAAACTTGCAAACAGATAATGGTAAAGAGTTCTATAATAAAATATTTCAAAACTTGATGATAAAACATAATATCAAGCACTATTCTACATATAGTATCATGAAAGCGTCTATTGTAGAACGATTTAATAGAACTCTAAAAGGAATGATGTGGAAAAATTTTATTCTACAAGGAAATTATCAATGGATACATTTATGCAAGGATTTAATTAATCAATATAATAATAAAAAGCATAGAACAATTGGAATGACGCCAAAGTCTGTTAACACAGAAAATGAAAGTTCTATACTAAAACAAGTCTATAATCATCCAAAAATATATAAATTTGGTAAACTAAAAGTTGGAGATCACGTTCGAATTAGCAAATATAAACATATTTTTTCAAAAGGATATACTCCAAACTGGACAACTGAAATTTTTAAAATTCGTACTTTACAGAACACAAACCCCATTACTTATTTATTGGAAGACTATCAAAGGAATCCGATTGTTGGTGGATTCTATGAACATGAACTATTAAAGACACATTTTCCAAATACATACTTGATTGAAAATGTTATTAAAACTAAGGGACACCAGGCGTACGTAAAATGGTTGGGATTTTCCAATCAACATAATTCTTGGATCAATAAAGATGAACTTCAATAATATTATATATATATATATATATATACTTCAATATGAGATTTATTTTTTTACTATTTTTTATTATATTATAAAATTTTCAAACAAATTAATAAATAAAAAAAAAAAAAAAAAATATATATATATATATATATACATAAATAGTATTGTTTTGATTTTTATTTCTAATCAACTTTGTTGTGTATGGTTAGGGTCAAGCTTTTGTATTCAAACAACTAAATTAAATCAACTGTTTCAAACACATTCATACATATCAATGAAAACCACAACAGAAACCGAATCTGATTACACACAATTTTAAAACTTGTAGGTACATACCAAACACATTCATACATATCAATGAAAAAACCACAACAGAACTTTTAACAACAGAACAACAATACAATAGGGTGGCACTTATATCATCGTTGTTAGTTTTCTCATACAAAATTAGTATACAAATCCTAACCAACCCCAGCCAAACCCCCGCACAAACCCCGCCCAAACCCAGCCCAAACCCCGGCCAAACCCAGGCAAGCCAAGCCAAGCCAAGCCAAGTCGTGCCAGGCCAGTTGCCGAATCTCATTACTCACACACAATTTCAAAAACTTCCAGGTATATAAGTACCACCCTATGCTCCCTGCTCTTGTTTCCAGAACTCTCACCAATACCCTACTCACATCATATTTGTGTTCATATTTATGAGCAAGCCAAAGACGCCAAAAACTTAATTTTCAGGTTTAAAGCTACACGAAACTCTTATTTATATACAAAGGCGAGCCAAAGATGCAAAAAGCTCAAAAATTTTAGCGTAAAATTTTCACTCAAAAACTGGTTTTATAGTGTTTTCCCATCGTATCTATCAAGTTTCTTTAATCAGAAATCAAAAATTTTGAGATAGAAAATTGGTGAATTTTCAGGTTTTTAAGCCACATCAAATTTGTATTCATATTTATGGGCAAACCAAAGATGCCAATAACTTAATTTTCAGGCTTTAAAGCTACACGAAACTCTTATTAATATACAAAGGCGAGCCAAAGATGCAAAAATCTTAAAAATTTTAGCGTAAAATTTTCACTCAAAAACTGGTTTTATAGTGTTTTCCCATCGTATCTATCAAGTTTTTTTAATCAGAACTCAAAAATTTTGAGATGAAAAAATTGGTGAATTTTCAGGTTTTTAAGCCACATCAAATTTGTGTTCATATTTATGGGCAAACCAAAGACGCCAACAACTTAATTTTCAGGCTTTAAAGCTACAGGAAACTTTTATTAATATACAAAGGCGAGCCAAAGATGCAAAAATCTCAAAAATTTTAGCGTAAAATTTTCACTCAAAAACTGGTTTTATAGTGTTTTCCCATCGTATCTATCAAGTTTTTTTAATCAGAACTCAAAAATTTTGAGATGAAAAAATTGATGAATTTTCAGGTTTTTAAGCCACATCAAATTTGTGTTCATATTTATGGGCAAACCAAAGACGCCAACAACTTAATTTTCAGTCTTTAAAGCTACAGGAAACTTCTATTAAAATACAAAGGCGAGCCAAAGATGCAAAAATCTCAAAAATGTTAGCGTAAAATTTTCACTCAAAAACTGGTTTTATAGTGTTTTCCCATCGTATAAGTTTTTTTAATCAGAACTCAAAAATTTTGAGATGAAAAAAATTGGTGAATTTTCAGGTTTTTAAGCCACATCAAATTTGTGTTCATATTTATGTGCAAACCAAAGACGCCAACAACTTAATTTTCAGGCTTTAAAGCTACATGAAACTTTTATTAATATACAAAGGCGAGCCAAAGATGCAAAAATCTCAAAAATTTTAGCGTAAAATTTGCACTCAAAAGCTGGTTTTATAGTGTTTTCCCATCGTATCAATCAAGTTTCTTTAATCAGAACTCAAAAATTTTGAGATGAAAAAATTTGTGAATTTTCAGGTTTTTAAGCCACATCAAATTTGTGTTCATATTTATGAGCAAGCCAAAGACGCCAAAAACTTAATTTTCAGGTTTAACGCTACACGAAACTCTTATTAATATACAAAGGCGAGCCAAAGATGCAAAAATCTCAAAAATGTTAGCGTAAAATTTTCACTCAAAAACTGGTTTTATAGTGTTTTCCCATCGTATCAATCAAGTTTCTTTAATCAGAACTCAAAAATTTTGAAATAAAAAAATTGGTGAATTTTCAGGTTTTTAAGCCACATCAAATTTGTGTTCATATTTATGGGCAAACCAAAGACGCCAGCAACTTAATTTTCAGGTCTTAAAGCTACAGGAAACTTTTATTAATATACAAAGGCGAGCCAAAGATGCAAAAATCTCAAAAATTATAGTGTAAAATTTTCACTCAAAAACTGGTTTTATAGTGTTTTCCCATCGTATCTATCAAGTTTTTTTAATCAGAACTCAAAAATTTTGAGATGAAAAAATTGGTGAATTTTCAGGTTTTTAAGCCACATCAAATTTGTGTTCATATTTATGGGCAAACCAAAGACGCCAACAACTTAATTTTCAGGCTTTAAAGCTACAGGAAACTTTTATTAATATACAAAGGCGAGCCAAAGATGCAAAAATCTCAAAAATTTTAGCGTAAAATTTTCACTCAAAAACTGGTTTTATAGTGTTTTCCCATCGTATCAATCAAGTTTCTTTAATCAGAACTCAAAAATTTTGAGATGAAAAAATTGGTGAATTTTCAGGTTTTTAAGCCACATCAAATTTGTGTTCATATTTATGGGCAAACCAAAGACGCCAACAACTTAATTTTCAGGCTTTAAAGCTACAGGAAACTTTTATTAATATACAAAGGCGAGCCAAAGATGCAAAAATCTCAAAAATTTTAGCGTAAAATTTTTACTCAAAAACTGGTTTTATAGTGTTTTCCCATCGTATCAATCAAGTTTCTTTAATCAGAACTCAAAAATTTTGAGATGAAAAAATTGGTGAATTTTCAGGTTTTTAAGCCACATCAAATTTGTGTTCATATTTATGGGCAAACCAAAGACGCCAACAACTTAATTTTCAGGCTTTAAAGCTACAGGAAACTTCTATTAATATACAAAGGCGAGCCAAAGATGCAAAAATCTCAAAAATGTTAGCGTAAAATTTTCACTCAAAAACTGGTTTTATAGTGTTTTCCCATCGAATAAATTTTTTTAATCAGAACTCAAAAATTTTGAGATGAAAAAAATTGGTGAATTTTCAGGTTTTTAAGCCACATCAAATTTGTGTTCATATTTATGGGCAAACCAAAGACGCCAACAACTTAATTTTCAGGCTTTAAAGCTACAGGAAACTTTTATTAATATACAAAGGCGAGCCAAAGATGCAAAAATCTCAAAAATTTTAGCGTAAAATTTGCACTCAAAAGCTGGTTTTATAGTGTTTTCCCATCGTATCAATCAAGTTTCTTTAATCAGAACTCAAAAATTTTGAGATGAAAAAATTTGTGAATTTTCAAGTTTTTAAGCCACATTAAATTTGTGTTCATATTTATGGGCAAACCAAAGACGCCAACAACTTAATTTTCAGGCTTTAAAGCTACAGGAAACTTTTATTAATATACAAAGGCGAGCCAAAGATGCAAAAATCTCAAAAATTTTAGCGTAAAATTTTCACTCAAAAACTGGTTTTATAGTGTTTTCCCATCGTATCAATCAAGTTTCTTTAATCAGAACTCAAAAATTTTGAGATGAAAAAATTGGTGAATTTTCAGGTTTTTAAGCCACATCAAATTTGTGTTCATATTTATGGGCAAACCAAAGACGCCAACAACTTAATTTTCAGGCTTTAAAGCTACAGGAAACTTTTATTAATATACAAAGGCGAGCCAAAGATGCAAAAATCTCAAAAATTTTAGCGTAAAATTTTCACTCAAAAACTGGTTTTATAGTGTTTTCCCATCGTATCAATCAAGTTTCTTTAATCAGAACTCAAAAATTTTGAGATGAAAAAATTTGTGAATTTTCAGGTTTTTAAGCCACATCAAATTTGTGTTCATATTTATGAGCAAGCCAAAGACGCCAAAAACTTAATTTTCAGGTTTAACGCTACACGAAACTCTTATTAATATACAAAGGCGAGCCAAAGATGCAAAAATCTCAAAAATGTTAGCGTAAAATTTTCATTCAAAAACTGGTTTTATGGTGTTTTCCCATCGTATCAATCAAGTTTCTTTAATCGGAACTCAAAAATTTTGAAATGAAAAAATTGGTGAATTTTCAGGTTTTTAAGCCACATCAAATTTGTGTTCATATTTATGGGCAAACCAAAGACGCCAACAACTTAATTTTCAGGCCTTAAAGCTACAGGAAACTTTTATTAATATACAAAGGCGAGCCAAAGATGCAAAAATCTCAAATATTATAGTGTAAATTTTTCACTCAAAAACTGGTTTTATAGTGTTTTCCCATCGTATCTATCAAGTTTTTTTAATCAGAACTCAAAAATTTTGAGATGAAAAAATTGTTGAATTTTCAGGTTTTTAAGCCACATCAAATTTGTGTTCATATTTATGGGCAAACCAAAGACGCCAACAACTTAATTTTCAGGCTTTAAAGCCACAGGAAACTTTTATTAATATACAAAGGCGAGCCAAAGATGCAAAAATCTCAAAAATTTTAGCGTAAAATTTTCACTCAAAAACTGGTTTTATAGTGTTTTCCCATCGTATCTATCAAGTTTCTTTAATCAGAACTCAAAAATTTTGAGATGAAAAAATTGGTGAATTTTCAGGTTTTTAAGCCACATCAAATTTGTGTTCATATTTATGGGCAAACCAAAGACGCCAACAACTTAATTTTCAGGCTTTAAAGCTACAGGAAACTTTTATTAATATACAAAGGCGAACCAAAGATGCAAAAATCTTAAAAATTTTAGCGTAAAATTTTCACTCAAAAACTGGTTTTATAGTGTTTTCCATCGTATCTATCAAGTTTTTTTAATCAAAACTCAAAAATTTTGAGATGAAAAAATTGGTGAATTTTCAGGTTTTTAAGCCACATCAAATTTGTGTTCATATCTATGGGCAAACCAAAGACGCCAACAACTTAATTTTCAGGCTTTAAAGCTACAGGAAACTTTTATTAATATACAAAGGCGAGCCAAAGATGCAAAAATCTTAAAAATTTTAGCGTAAAATTTTCACTCAAAAACTGGTTTTATAGTGTTTTCCCATCGTATCTATCAAGTTTTTTTAATCAGAACTCAAAAATTTTGAGATGAAAAAATTGGTGAACTTTCAGGTTTTTAAGCCACATCAAATTTGTGTTCATATTTATGGGCAAACCAAAGACGCCAACAACTTTATTTTCAGGCTTTAAAGCTACAGGAAACTTTTATTAATATACAAAGGCGAGCCAAAGATGCAAAAATCTTAAAAATTTTAGCGTAAAATTTTCACTCAAAACTGGTGTTATAGTTTTTTCCTATCGTATCTATCAAGTTTCTTTCATCAGAACTTAAAAACTTTGACATGAAAAAAATGGTTAATTTTCATGTTTTTAAGCTACATGAAATTGTTATTTATTTAAAAGGGAGAGCCGAGGAGGCAAAAATCTCAAAAATCTCAAAAATCTTTTGGTAAAATTTTTACTTAAAAAGTGGTTTTATTGTATTTTTCCATCGTATCTATCAAGTTACTTTCATCAGAACTTAAAAATTTTGTTATGAAGAAATTGGTTAATTTTCATGTTTTTAAGCTACATGAAATTGTTATTTATTTAAAAGGGAGAGCCGAGGGGCAAAAATCTCAAAAATCTTGTCGTAAAATTTTTACTTAGAAAGTAGTTTTATTGTATTTTTCCATCGTATCTATCAAGTTTCTTTCATCAGAATTTAAAAATTTTGACATGAAAAAATTGGTTAATTTTCATGTTTTTAAGCTACATGAAATTTTTATTTATATAAAAGGTCGAGCCGAGAGTGCAAAAATCTCAAAAATCTTGTAGTAAAATTTTTACTTAAAAAGTGGTTTTATTGTATTTTCCTATCGTACCTATCAAGTTTCTTTCATCAGAACTTAAAAAGTTTGACATGAAAAAAATGGTTAATTTTCATGTTTTTAAGCTACATGAAATTGTTATTTATTTAAAAGGGAGAGCCGAGGAGGCAAAAATCTCAAAAATCTTTTGGTAAAATTTTTAATTAAAAAGTAGTTTTATTGTATTTTTCCATCGTATCTATCAAGTTTATTTCATCAGAACTTAAAAATTTTGTTATGAAAATATTGGTTAAATTTCATGTTTTTAAGCTACATGAAATTGTTATTTATTTAAAAGGGCGAATCGAGGGGACAAAAATCTCAAAAATCTTGTGGTAAAATGTTTGCTTAAAAAGTGGTTTTATTGTATTTTTCCATCGTATCAATCAAGTTACTTTCATCAGAACTTAAAAATTTTGTTATGAAAAAATTGGTTAATTTTCATGGGACAAAAATCTCAAAAATCTTGTGGTAAAATTTTTGCTTAAAAAGTGTTTTTATTGTATTTTTCCATCGTATCTATCAAGTTTCTTTCATCAGAACTTAAAAATTTTGACATGAAAATATTGGTTAAATTTCATGTTTTTAAGCTACATGAAATTGTTATTTATTTAAAAGGGCGAATCGAGGGGACAAAAAATCTCAAAAATCTTGTGGTAAAATGTTTGCTTAAAAAGTGGTTTTATTGTATTTTTCCATCGTATCAATCAAGTTACTTTCATCAGAACTTAAAAATTTTGTTATGAAAAAATTGGTTAATTTTCATGTTTTTAAGCTACATGAAATTGTTATTTATTAAAAAGGGAGAGCCGAGGGGGCAAAAATCTCAAAAATCTTGTCGTAAAATTTTTACTTAAAAAGTAGTTTTATTGTATTTTTCCATCGTATCTATCAAGTTTCTTTCATCAGAACTTAAAAATTTTGTTATGAAAATATTGGTTAAATTTCATGTTTTTAAGCTACATGAAATTGTTATTTATTTAAAAGGGCGAATCGAGGGGACAAAAATCTCAAAAATCTTGTGGTAAAATTTTTGCTTAAAAAGTGTTTTTATTGTATTTTTCCATCGTATCTATCAAGTTTCTTTCATCAGAACTTAAAAATTTTGACATGAAAATATTGGTTAAATTTCATGTTTTTAAGCTACATGAAATTTTAATTTATAGAAAAGGTCGAGTCGATAGTGCAAAAATCTCAAAAATCTTGTGATAAAATTTTTACTTCAAAAGTGGTTTATTGTATTTTCCCATCGTATCTATCAAGTTTCTTTCATCAGAACTTAAAAATTTTGTTATGAAAAAATTGGTTAATTTTCATGTTTTTAAGCTACAGGAAATTGTTATTTATTTAAAAGGGAGAGCCGAGGGGGCAAAAATCTCAAAACTCTTGTGGTAAAATTTTTACTTAAAAAGTGTTTTTATTGTATTTTTTCATCGTATCTATCAAGTTTCTTTCATCAGAACTTAAAAATTTTGACATGAAAAAATTGGTTAATTTTCATGTTTTTAAGCTACATGAAATTGTTATTTATTTAAAAGCGCGAATCGAGGGGGCAAAAATCTCAAAAATCTTGTGGTAAAATTTTTGCTTAAAAAATGTTTTTATTGTATTTTTCCATTGTATCTATCAAGTTTCTTTCATCAGAACTTAAAATTTTTGACATGAAAAAATTGGTTAATTTTCATGTTTTTAAGCTACATGATATTTTTATTTATATAAAAGGGCGAGCCGAGGGGGCAAAAATCTCAAAAATCTTGTGGTAACATTTTTACTTAAAAAAAGGTTGTTTGCGTCTGTCAGGTGTCAACACCTTCATAGTTAATGTTGCTCGTGTGGATGGTACTTTTATGGTTGCTCTATATGGCAATACCACTTTGTAGTGCGGTGAGTCGGCGCTATGAAAGCGCCGTTGAAAAGTCAACCGACTCAGTTTTTCACTCTCTCGTTAACATTCGCAAACATCTGACGCCAACAACCCCCTGTGTGACTTAAAATTAAAATTTAAATTATAAGTTAAAATTAAAATAAAGAAATTAGAAATTACAAAATAAATAAAAGAAAAAGAGAAAATAAAGAGATTTTTTATTAAAGAAGAAAAACAGTGAAAGTGAAGAAGGTGAAGGAGAAAAGGTCAACAGAGCCACAAGGTGATATTTCCAACAGTTCCCAGCCCTCAACAAATCACACCAGCTTGCGAGGTAAACATTTTGGTCCAGCTTGCGAGGTAAACATTTGGTCCTTCTCCCGGCAATTTGAAATAAAAAGGTGCGTACAGTGAATATATTTTTGAAATTACAAAAAGTGTCTCAGTGCGGCATAAAATTTGTGTCTCGGTTGGAATTTATTATTAATAAAGAGCAACGGTACATTTTACTGTAAAAACCACTATTCCTGAGTTTTTGTTGTTTCACAAAATTTGCACATATTTTGTCGCCTTTTAAATTTGTTGTTGTTCAAAAGAATTTGATCTGGAAATACATTGGAATTTTTAGAATATTTTTGTTGGCGCCTTTTTTTTTCGTTTTTACTTTGTTGTTCTTGCCTTTCATTTTTACGATAAGTGTTTCCCAAACTTTTCTGTCGTGGTTCTCTCTAATTGGTATTAAATAAAATAGAAAATGTCAACGTTTGACAAATATATCCGCGCAGCAGATCAAATAATTAATTTTGAGGCTGCTTTAAAAGATCAAGACCTTTCAGGCTATACACAGGAAGCCTTTGATTTTGAGAGAGACGAGTTGGGAAAAATATGGGACAATTATAAGAAAATATATGAGGAGTCTTTCGATGAGAAGGTTAAGAAGAAAAAAGAATTATTAGTAGTACAAACGAAACACCCACAGGTGCGTAAAACTTATATACGGTGTATAAATATAATATCGAAGGCCGAACAAAACATACAAGAAATTGTTAAAGAAAATGTAAGTGCAGTAGTTCCCAACCTTTGTAGTTCCATATCTGTCCCTCCGTGTGATACTGGTATTTTTCATGGGGATTACGTGTCGTGGCCTACATTTAGGGACATGTTTACTGCGATTTACATAAACAATACCAAACTGAGCCCTCTAGAGAAGTTGTTTTATTTATTTCAAAAAACTAATGGTGAAGCCAGAGACATTAATAGAAATGTGGCCTTGACGGGAGAAAACTTTGACATTGCGTGGAACAATTTGAGGTCCCAATATGAAAATAAAAGAGTTTTAATCAATAGTCAACTTAAATCTCTTTTTAATTTAGCCCCTTGCATACAAGAGACTGCATCTGAAATTAAACGACTGCAAAGGGAAATAAATAATTGTATGTCCATTTTAAAACTATATAAAGTTGATATTGGTTCGTGGGATCCTATTTTTGTGTTTCAATGCTCATCACGTCTCTCAGAATGCACATTAAATCTATGGGAACAATCAGTGAAAAATAAAACAGAGGTTCCCAAATGGGAAGAATTAAATAGTTTTCTTACTGATAGATATCATGCACTTGAAAGTGTCTCAGACATTATTGCAACGAATAGTGCATCTGTAAGTGGTTCCCAATCTTTTTCAAACAACAACAATCAGGCATCGAAAGTCAAGCAATTTAAGGCCCATCATACTAAAGTTGATGCACACAAATGTGTATTATGTAAGGAAAATCACAAGATAAGTTTTTGCAGTAAATTTTTAAGTATGAACTACAAAAATCGTGTTTCAACTTTAAAAAGATTCCGATTTTGTTTCAATTGTCTCTCTATTGGCCATATGTATGGTGACTGTAATAGCGCAAATGGTTGCTCCAAGTGCAAGAAAAAACATCATACATTGATGCATAGAGATTTTGTAAGGGCAAATAATACGAGTCAAACACAATTTAACAATTTTTCTCATGGCGAAAGGCAAAGTAATTTAGTTCAAGCAATACAGTCCACTAATACTCCAGGTCCATCAGGAGTTCTGCAATCACATCACACGTCTGTTTCGAAGAAGGTTATGTTGGCGACAGCTTGGGTTCATATTGTTAATTTTGGTTCTTATTACAAGGTGCGAGCTCTAATTGATCCATGTTCTGATGAGAGTTTTATTTCTGAAAGAATACAAAGACTTCTGAGGTTGCCCACTAGTCCAGTATCAGCTGAAGTTACGGGTCTAGGAGGAGATATAATAAGCAGATCTTCTAAGTTGGCAACGTTTGTTATTGTATCACTTTTCAATCAGGATGTGTCTCTTAATGTTCAAGCTCTAGTCGTGCCTCGTGTAACTGGCAGTGTCCCAACACATTCGTTTAGCCCATTAACTAGCAATAAACTGCCAGAATTGAATTATGCTGATCCGAAGTTTTACGAAAGCAGTGAAGTAGATTTATTATTAGGAGGTGATTTGTATCCCTTCATTCTTCGTGATGGAGTCCAACACGGTATTTTTGAATCCCTAGTGGCTCAGGAAACGATTTTTGGTTGGATTGTGACTGGCCCAACACCCAGTAATGTTTCCACACGATCAGTAAGAATGTCTCATATGACAAGAGTATCCATAGATGACCATTTGACAAAGTTTTGGGAGTTAGAAGAAGTTTCTCGTAAAAAGGTTCTATCAGAAGAGGATAAGAAATGTGAGGAGATCTATCGTTCTACTACCACAAGAGATTCTAAAGGGAGGTATGTTGTAAGTCTGCCCTTTAAGAATAATATTGCTTCACTTGGTCTAAATCGGCATATTGCTCTCAGTCAATATTTTAGAAATGAAAGAGCATTATTGCGTAAACCTGAATTAAAGGCTCAATACGATGAGGTCCTTAAAGAATATTTAACATTAGGCCATATGGAGAAGCCAATAGGAGCTGAAAGTGGTCCAAGTTATTATTTACCTCATCATGGAGTATTTAAACCTGAAAGTACAACAACAAAATTGAGAATAGTTTTTAATGCCTCTAGTGCGACTTCTAGTGGTAAGAGTCTCAACGACATGTTGTACATAGGCCCCATTTTGCAAGCTGATTTGGTATCTTTGATTTTGAAATGGCGATTTTATCAGTTTGTATTTAATGCGGATATTGCGAAAATGTATCGCCAAATTTTAGTAAATCCTGAACACAGACCTTTTCAAAAAGTTGTGTTTCGTAGTTCGGCAGATAGTGAGATTGAAGATTTTCAACTGAAAACGGTCACTTTCGGCGTTAATTGTGCTCCTTATTTGGCCCTAAGAACGATACTTCAATTAGCTGATGACGAAGAACTACGTTTTCCACTCGGCGCTCGAATATTGCGAGAGTGTATGTATGTTGATGATGCTCTTGTAGGGACTCATTGTATTTCTGATGCTTTGGTGGCACGAAACCAATTAATTGGTATATTAGAGACTGCAGGGTTTGAGTTACGAAAATGGACGTCAAACTCAAAACAAATTTTAAAAAATTTGCCCCAAGAGCATTTATTAAATTCAAATTTTTTGTCTCTCGATGATAAGAGCACAACTAAAACGCTTGGCGTACGCTGGAATGCAGCAGAAAATGTTTTTTACTTTACGACTGAGAAAATAAAACTTAAACAGTCGTACACAAAGCGGGAAGTTCTCTCAATTATTGCTCGGCTTTTTGATCCAGCAGGTTGGTTAGGCCCAGTAGTTGTTAAAGCCAAAATTTTAATGCAGCAAATGTGGCTCGATAAAATAGATTGGGATGACCCGATAAAACCTCTGGCTCTTACTAAATGGCAATCTTTTGTTACGAAATATAATGATATCGACTCAATAAAACTTCCCCGATGGATTGAATATACCCCAGACTGTCAAATTGAGTTTCATGGTTTTTGCGACGCATCAGAGTTAGCTTATGCAGCCACAATATATGTTAGAATTAGTTTTGGTGGTAAAGTTTACACAAATTTGCTCACTTGCAAAACGAAAGTGGCTCCAGTGAAAAAACCATCATTGCCACGTTTGGAATTATGTGGAGCAGTACTTTTGGCAAATTTGTTTAATAGTGTAGTTCCCAACTTAAATCTTAATTCTTATATTTTATATCTGTGGTCCGATTCTACAATTGTGTTAGCTTGGCTTCGAAAGCCACCTTGTAATTGGAAAACGTTTGTGGCAAACAGAATCGCTACTATTTTAGAAAAAGTTGGTAACAAAAATTGGTTTCATGTACCTACGAATTACAACCCTGCCGATCTAGCAACCCGGGGGCTGACTCCTTCTGAACTACGAGAAAACAAACTTTGGTGGCAAGGACCTGATTGGCTCAGGTTAGACAAATCTTTGTGGCCCCAAACTCAGTTAGATGTTCACACTTCAGAAGATTCAAAAAGAGTCCAAGTTAATGTTGCTCGATCGTCAGAAATAGAAGATGTACTTAACCGGTTTTCGAGTTTACCCAGAGCTCTTCATGTGATTTCATACTTGTTTCGATTCTATCATCTCACCCGTAAAAGCCTTTATAAAGATGCTAAGTATGATACAACGAGAATTACGGCGACAGAATTAGCCTTTGTGCGTAACCGACTGTTTTTCTTGTCTCAACAACAACACTTTCTACAAGAATTCAATTGCTTGTCGTCGAAGAAGAAACTTGATTCTCGTAGCCCCCTATTAACCCTTTCTCCATTTCTGGACAAAAATAAAATCATTCGCGCTAACGGTCGCCTTGGTTCAACCCCTTGTCTGTCCTACAATGAAAGACATCCTATAATATTAGCGTATGGCAGTAGATTATCACGTCTTTATGTAGAATTCGTTCATAAATTAGTTTATCATGGTGGTACTCGTTTAGTCTTGAATGTTGTCCGTCAGGAGTGTTGGATACTAAAGGTTAAAAATTTGATCAAAACAGTTGCTCACAATTGTAAAACCTGTGTTCTGCATCGTAAAAAACTTCAAACTCAGATAATGGCAGCGTTACCGCAAGAAAGAACTACGTTGAGTCGCCCCTTTTCAAATACAGGCGTTGATTTTGCTGGTCCATTTGAAATCAAAAGTTTCACTGGTCGTTACTGTCGCATCACTAAAGGTTATGTGTGTCTCTTTATTTGTTTCTCTACTAAGGCGATACACCTTGAAGCTGTTAGCGACTTATCAACCCCTGCGTTTCTTGCCGCTTTGGACCGCTTTATTGCTCGTCGGGGTTGCCCGAATAAAGTATTTTCAGACAATGGTAGAAACTTTATTGGCGCTGCGAGAGAAATTAAAATGAATTTTGAAAAGCACGTTAAAGAATTGAAAGATATGGCGGTCGAAAAATATTGTCATCAACAGCTGGACTGGCACTTCATTCCTGCAGCAGCTCCTCACATGGGAGGATTGTGGGAAGCAGGAGTAAAAAGTTTTAAAACTTTACTTAAAAAATCGGCCGGTCAATTAAAATATACTTTTGAAGAGTTCTCAACACTTCTGTCAGAAATAGAAGCGTGTCTTAACTCTCGTCCTCTTAGCTCCATGTCAGAAAACGTTGGGGATTTATCGGCTCTTACCCCAGGGCACTTTTTGATTGGTTCCGCTCTGGTCACCCCTGCTGAACCTGAGGAGCTTAACTCATCTGTAAGCATCATTAATCGGTGGCGAAAACTTAAGGCCCTACAACAAGAACTCTGTCGGCGTTGGAAGGATGAATACCTGAAAGAGCTACACAAACGTAACAAATGGAAGTGCCCCCAAGCTAACTTAAAAGAAAATGATCTCGTTGTGCTCAAAAACGAACCCTGTTGTCCTGCTGAATGGCGTCTAGGTCGTATTGTTAACATTTGCCCTGGTTCTGATGGAAAGGTTCGGGTTGTAGAACTAAAAACTCAAAATGGCCTTATTACACGACCGATACACAAATTAATACTTTTACCAAATCTGCAAAATGAATGACACTCATGCTTTTTTACATCACGTTTTTTTATACTCCTCAAACCTTTACCTCTTTCAGCTCAAAATGTGTGATGGATTCTTTAATCCTAATTTTTGTTGCCCATTATGTCACCGTTTCCACGCAATTCGGCAATGTTCGCGTTTTATTGTAATGGATGTGGAACAAAAGCTCCGTATCGTGGCTCAGTATTCGTTGTGTTACAATTGCTTGGCCCAGTCACACAGCAGGGCAGACTGTAAAAGCATCGATCGTTGTCGCCGCTGCATGCAGGATCATAATTCCTGGCTTCATCCAATTCCTACTGGCCGTGTGTGGGTAAAGATGACAGCCCATGTACGCGTTATCACTCGTCCCGGTAGAGACGCTTCATGGACCCGTGCCGTGCTCGACCCCACAACAGCAAGGTCCTCAATTATGCTCAGTGAGGCTGAGGAGATGCGCTGCGTCATTAACCGAGGACGAACCGTTATAACTGTTCTCCACGGCCATGAAGATGGGTTCCGTCAGGTCGAGGTGGAATGTGTCGTGGAAAACAAGACGTATGGTAAGAGTCCAGACATGGATCTTGACCCTAAGGGCAAATACGAACGAAGCGATTTGTCAGCGAATCGCCGCTGGTACCGGAGCATGGAATATTTTCTTATCCTAGGAGCTGATGTGACCAGCAAGATTTTGAAGGGCCCGGCGAAGGGGTACCCAGGTCACATTTACGTACAAGAGACTTGTTTTGGTTTGGCGTATTTTGGTGAAGTGGATAAAAAACTATAAATTTTATCTTCTTTGTTGTAGCTCTAAAAGAATAATCATTAGTATCTATTGAATTTAATTTGTTGCCCTTTTTGAATTTACATAAGAATTTTTCCCTTGTTTATTTCGTTTTCTCTTTATTTAATCTTTCAATTATCTTCCTTATCATGTTTAACTGAAGTATGTTATTTAATTTTAATGATTAATTGAAACACGTTATTTAATTTTAAAAATAAAAATATTAATGAAAATGAATTGTAAAAAAAAAAAATTAACTACTTATCATTACTCAATTAAGTATATTAAATTAGTACCTAAGTTTATAAAAACTTAAAATTTGTTCATCTTATGTTGCAACATAGTTGCAAGGTGGGCTGTATGTTTGCGTCTGTCAGGTGTCAACACCTTCATAGTTAATGTTGCTCGTGTGGATGGTACTTTTATGGTTGCTCTATATGGCAATACCACTTTGTAGTGCGGTGAGTCGGCGCTATGAAAGCGCCGTTGAAAAGTCAACCGACTCAGTTTTTCACTCTTTCGTTAACATTCGCAAACATCTGACGCCAACAACCCCCTGTGTGACTTAAAATTAAAATTTAAATTATAAGTTAAAATTAAAATAAAGAAATTAGAAATTACAAAATAAATAAAAGAAAAAGAGAAAATAAAGAGATTTTTTATTAAAGAAGAAAAACAGTGAAAGTGAAGAAGGTGAAGGAGAAAAGGTCAACAGAGCCACAAGGTGATATTTCCAACAGTTCCCAGCCCTCAACAAATCACACCAGCTTGCGAGGTAAACATTTTGGTCCAGCTTGCGAGGTAAACAGTGGTTTTATTGTATTTTTCCATCGTATCTATCAAGTTTCTTTCATCAGAAAATAAAATTTTGACATAAAAAAATTGGTTAATTTTCATGTTTTTAAGCTACATGAAATTGTTATTTATTTAAAAGCGAGAGCTGAGGGGGCAAAAATCTCAGAAATCTTGTCGTAAAATTTTTACTTAAAAAGTAGTTTTATTGTATTTTTCCATCGTATCTATCAAGTTTCTTTCATCAGAACTTTAAAATTTTGACATGAAAATATTAGTTAAATTTCATGTTTTTAAGCTACATGAAATTTTTATTTATATAAAAGGTCGAGCCGAGAGTGCAAAAATGTCAAAAATCTTGTGGTAAAATTTTTACTTAAAAAGTGGTTTTATTGTATTTTCCCATCGTATCTATCAAGTTTCTTTCATCAGAACTTAAAAATTTTGTTATGAAGAAATTGGTTAATTTTCATGTTTTTAAGCTACATGAAATTGTTATTTATTCAAAAGGCTGAGCGGAGAGGGCAAAAATCTCAAAAATCTTGTATTAAAATTTTTACTTAAAAAGTAGTCTTATTGTATTTTTCCATCGTATCTATCAAGTTTCTTTCATCAGAATTTAAAAATTTTGACATGAAAAAATTGGTTAATTTTCATGTTTTTAAGCTACATGAAATTGTTATTTATTTAAAAGAGAGAGCCGAGGGGGCAAAAATCTCAAAAATCTTGTCGTAAAATTTTTACTTAAAAAGTAGTTTTATTGTATTTTCCCATCGTATCTATCAAGTTTCTTTCATCAGAACTTAAAAATGTTGTTATGAAAATATTGGTTAAATTTCATGTTTTTAAGCTACATGAAATTGTTATTTATATAAAAGATCGAGCCGAGAGTGCAAAAATCTCAAAAATCTTGTGGTAAAATTTTTACTTAAAAAGTGTTTTTATTGTATTTTTCCATCGTATCCATCAAGTTTCTTCATCAGAACTTAAAAATTTTGACATGAAAAAATTGGTTAATTTTCATGTTTTTAAGCTACATGATATTTTTATATATATAAAAGGTCAACCCGAGGGGGCAAAAATCTCAAAAATCTTGTGGTAAAATTTTTACTTAAAAAGTGTTTTTATTGTATTTTTCCATCGTATCTATCAAGTTTCTTTCATCAGAACTTAAAAATGTTGTTATGAAAATATTGGTTAAATTTCATGTTTTTAAGCTACATGAAATTGTTATTTATATAAAAGGTCGAGCCGAGAGTGCAAAAATCTCAAAAATTTTGTGGTAAAATTTTTACTTAAAAAGTGGTTTTATTGTATTTTCCCATCGTATCCATCAAGTTTCTTCATCAGAACTTAAAAATTTTGTTATAAAAAAATTGGTTAACTTTCATGTTTTTAAGCTACATCAAATTGTTATTTATTTAAAAGAGAGTGACAAAGGGGCAAAAATCTCAAAAATCTTGTCGTAAAATTTTAACTTTAAAAGTGGTTTTATTGTATTTTCCCATCGTATCTATCAAGTTTCTTTCATCAGAACTTAAAAACTTTGACATGAAAAAAATGGTTAATTTTCATAATTTTAAGCTACATGAAATTGTTATTTATTTAAAAGGGAGAGCCGAGGAGGCAAAAATCTCAAAAATCTTTTGGTAAAATTTTTACTTAAAAAGTGGTTTTATTGTTTTTTTCCATCGTATCTATCAAGTTACTTTCATCAGAACTTAAAAATTTTGTTATGAAGAAATTGGTTAATTTTCATGTTTTTAAGCTACATGAAATTGTTATTTATTTAAAAGGGAGAGCCGAGGGGGCAAAAATCTCAAAAATCTTGTCGTAAGATTTTTACTTAGAAAGTAGTTTTATTGTATTTTTCCATCGTATCTATCAAGTTTCTTTCATCAGAATTTAAAAATTTTGACATGAAAAAATTGGTTAATTTTCATGTTTTTAAGCTACATGAAATTGTTATTTATTTAAAAGAGAGAGCCGAGGGGGCAAAAATCTTAAAAATCTTGTGGTAAAATTTTTACTTAAAAAGTGGTTTTATTGTATTTTCCCATCGTATCTATCAAGTTTCTTTCATCAGAACTTAAAAATTTTGACATGAAAATATTGGTTAAATTTCATGTTTTTAAGCTACATGAAATTTTTATTTATATAAAAGGTCGAGCCGAGAGTGCAAAAATCTCAAAAATCTTGTGGTAAAATTTTTACTTAAAAAGTGGTTTTATTGTATTTTCCCATCGTATCCATCAAGTTTCTTCATCAGAACTTAAAAATTTGTTATAAAAAAATTGGTTAACTTTCATGTTTTTAAGCTACATGAAATTGTTATTTATTTAAAAGAGAGTGACGAAGGGGCAAAAATCTCAAAAATCTTGTAGTAAAATTTTTACTTAAAAAGTGGTTTTATTGTATTTTCCTATCGTATCTATCAAGTTTCTTTCATCAGAACTTAAAAACTTTGACATGAAAAAAATGGTTAATTTTCATGATTTTAAGCTACATGAAATTGTTATTTATTTAAAAGGGAGAGCCGAGGAGGCAAAAATCTCAAAAATCTTTTGGTAAAATTTTTACTTAAAAAGTGGTGTTATTGTATTTTTCCATCGTATCTATCAAGTTACTTTCATCAGAACTTAAAAATTTTGTTATGAAGAAATTGGTTAATTTTCATGTTTTTAAGCTACATGAAATTGTTATTTATTTAAAAGGGAGAGCCGAGGGGGCAAAAATCTCAAGAATCTTGTCGTAAGATTTTTACTTAGAAAGTAGTTTTATTGTATTTTTCCATCGTATCTATCAAGTTTCTTTCATCAGAACTTAAAAATTTTGACATGAAAAAATTGGTTAATTTTCATGTTTTTAAGCTACATGAAATTGTTATTTATTTAAAAGAGAGAGCCGAGGGGGCAAAAATCTCAAAAATCTTGTGGTAAAATTTTTACTTAAAAAGTGGTTTTATTGTATTTTCCCATCGTATCTATCAAGTTTCTTTCATCAGAACTTAAAAATTTTGACAAGAAGATATATATAAAAGGTCGAGCCGAGAGCGCAAAAATCTCAAAAATCTTGTGGTAAAATTTTAACTTAAAAAGTGGTTTTATTGTATTTTCCCATCGTATCTATCAAGTTTCTTTCATCAGAACTTAAAAATTTTGACATGAAAAAATTGGTTAATTTTCATGTTTTTAAGCTACATGAAATTTTTATTTATATAAAAGGTAGAGCCGAGAGTGCAAAAATCTCAAAAATCTTGTAGTAAAATTTTTACTTAAAAAGTGGTTTTATTGTATTTTCCCATCGTATCTATCAAGTTTCTTTCATCAGAACTTAAAAACTTTGACATGAAAAAAATGGTTAATTTTCATGTTTTTAAGCTACATGAAATTATTATTTATTTAAAAGGGAGAGCCGAGGAGGCAAAAATCTCAAAAATCTTTTGGTAAAATTTTTACTTAAAAAGTGGTTTTATTGTATTTTTCCATCGTATCTATCAAGTTACTTTCATCAGAACTTAAAAATTTTGTTATGAAGAAATTGGTTAATTTTCATGTTTTTAAGCTACATGAAATTGTTATTTATTTAAAAGGGAGAGCCGAGGGGGCAAAAATCTCAAGAATCTTGTCGTAAGATTTTTACTTAGAAAGTAGTTTTATTGTATTTTTCCATCGTATCTATCAAGTTTCTTTCATCAGAATTTAAAAATTTTGACATGAAAAAATTGGTTAATTGTCATGTTTTTAAGCTACATGAAATTGTTATTTATTTAAAAGAGAGAGCCGAGGGGGCAAAAATCTCAAAAATCTTGTGGTAAAATTTTTACTTAAAAAGTGGTTTTATTGTATTTTCCCATCGTATCTATCAAGTTTCTTTCATCAGAACTTAAAAATTTTGACAAGAAGATATATATAAAAGGTCGAGCCGAGAGCGCAAAAATCTCAAAAATCTTGTGGTAAAATTTTTACTTAAAAAGTGGTTTTATTGTATTTTCCCATCGTATCTATCAAGTTTCTTTCATCAGAACTTAAAAATTTTGACATGAAAAAATTGGTTAATTTTCATGTTTTTAAGCTACATGAAATTTTTATTTATATAAAAGGTCGAGCCGAGAGTGCAAAAATCTCAAAAATCTTGTAGTAAAATTTTTACTTAAAAAGTGGTTTTATTGTATTTTCCCATCGTATCTATCAAGTTTCTTTCATCAGAACTTAAAAACTTTGACATGAAAAAATGGTTAATTTTCATGTTTTTAAGCTACATGAAATTGTTATTTATTTAAAAGGGAGAGCCGAGGAGGCAAAAATCTCAAAAATCTTTTGGTAAAATTTTTACTTAAAAAGTGGTTTTATTGTATTTTTCCATCGTATCTATCAAGTTACTTTCATCAGAACTTAAAAATTTTGACATGAAAAAATTGGTTAATTTTCATGTTTTTAAGCTACATGAAATTTTTATTTATATAAAAGGTCGAGCCGAGAGTGCAAAAATCTCAAAAATCTTGTAGTAAAATTTTTACTTAAAAAGTGGTTTTATTGTATTTTCCCATCGTATCTATCAAGTTTCTTTTATCAAAACTTAAAAATTTTGACATGAAAATATTGGTTAAATTTCATGTTTTTAAACTACATGAAATTTTTATTTATATAAAAGGTCGAGCCGAGAGTGCAAAAATCTCAAAAATCGTGTGGTAAAATTTTTACTTAAAAAGTGGTTTTACTGTTTTTTCCCATCGTATATATCAAGTTTCTTTCATCAGAACTTAAAAATTTTGTTATGAAGAAATTGGTTAATTTTCATGTTTTTAAGCTACATGAAATTGTTATTTATTTAAAAGGGAGAGCCGAGGGGGCAAAAATCTCAAAAATCTTGTCGTAAAATTTTTACTTAGAAAGTAGTTTTATTGTATTTTTCCATCGTATCTATCAAGTTTCTTTCATCAGAATTTAAAAATTTTGACATGAAAAAATTGGTTAATTTTCATGTTTTTAAGCTACATGAAATTGTTATTTATTTAAAAGAGAGAGCCGAGGGGGCAAAAATCTCAAAAATCTTGTGGTAAAATTTTTACTTAAAAAGTGGTTTTATTGTATTTTCCCATCGTATCTATCAAGTTTCTTTCATCAGAACTTAAAAATTTTGACAAGAAGATATATATAAAAGGTCGAGCCGAGAGCGCAAAAATTTCTTGTGGTAAAATTTTAACTTAAAAAGTGGTTTTATTGTATTTTCCCATCGTATCTATCAAGTTTCTTTCATCAGAACTTAAAAATTTTGACATGAAAAAATTGGTTAATTTTCATGTTTTTAAGCTACATGAAATTTTTATTTATATAAAAGGTCGAGCCGAGAGTGCAAAAATCTCAAAAATCTTGTAGTAAAATTTTTACTTAAAAAGTGGTTTTATTGTATTTGCCCATCGTATCTATCAAGTTTCTTTCATCAGAACTTAAAAACTTTGACATGAAAAAAATGGTTAATTTTCATGTTTTTAAGCTACATGAAATTGTTATTTATTTAAAAGGGAGAGCCGAGGAGGCAAAAATCTCAAAAATCTTTTGGTAAAATTTTTACTTAAAAAGTGGTTTTATTGTATTTTTCCATCGTATCTATCAAGTTACTTTCATCAGAACTTAAAAATTTTGTTATGAAGAAATTGGTTAATTTTCATGTTTTTAAGCTACATGAAATTGTTATTTATTTAAAAGGGAGAGCCGAGGGGGCAAAAATCTCAAGAATCTTGTCGTAAGATTTTTACTTAGAAAGTAGTTTTATTGTATTTTTCCATCGTATCTATCAAGTTTCTTTCATCAGAATTTAAAAATTTTGACATGAAAAAATTGGTTAATTTTCATGTTTTTAAGCTACATGAAATTGTTATTTATTTAAAAGAGAGAGCCGAGGGGGCAAAAATCTCAAAAATCTTGTGGTAAAATTTTTACTTAAAAAGTGGTTTTATTGTATTTTCCCATCGTATCTATCAAGTTTCTTTCATCAGAACTTAAAAATTTTGACAAGAAGATATATATAAAAGGTCGAGCCGAGAGCGCAAAAATCTCAAAAATCTTGTGGTAAAATTTTAACTTAAAAAGTGGTTTTATTGTATTTTCCCATCGTATCTATCAAGTTTCTTTCATCAGAACTTAAAAATTTTGACATGAAAAAATTGGTTAATTTTCATGTTTTTAAGCTACATGAAATTTTTATTTATATAAAAGGTCGAGCCGAGAGTGCAAAAATCTCAAAAATCTTGTAGTAAAATGTTTACTTAAAAAGTGGTTTTATTGTATTTTCCCATCGTATCTATCAAGTTTCTTTCATCAGAACTTAAAAACTTTGACATGAAAAAAATGGTTAATTTTCATATTTTTAAGCTACATGAAATTGTTATTTATTTAAAAGGGAGAGCCGAGGAGGCAAAAATCTCAAAAATCTTGTGGTAAAATTTTTACTTAAAAAGTGGTTTTATTGTATTTTTCCATCGTATCTATCAAGTTACTTTCATCAGAACTTAAAAATTTTGACATGAAAAAATTGGTTAATTTTCATGTTTTTAAGCTACATGAAATTTTTATTTATATAAAAGGTCGAGCCGAGAGTGCAAAAATCTCAAAAATCTTGTAGTAAAATTTTTACTTAAAAAGTGGTTTTATTGTATTTTCCCATCGTATCTATCAAGTTTCTTTTATCAGAACTTAAAAATTTTGACATGAAAATATTGGTTAAATTTCATGTTTTTAAACTACATGAAATTTTTATTTATATAAAAGGTCGAGCCGAGAGTGCAAAAATCTCAAAAATCGTGTGGTAAAATTTTTACTTAAAAAGTGGTTTTACTGTTTTTTCCCATCGTATATATCAAGTTTCTTTCATTAGAACTTAAAAATTTTGTTATGAAGAAATTGGTTAATTTTCATGTTTTTAAGCTACATGAAATTGTTATTTATTTAAAAGGGAGAGCCGAGGGGGCAAAAATCTCAAAAATCTTGTCGTAAAATTTTTATTTAAAAAGTAGTTTTATTGTATTTTTCCATCGTATCTATCAAGTTTCTTTCATCAGAACTAAAAAATTTTGACATGAAAAAATTGGTTAATATTCATGTTTTTAAGCTACATGAAATTGTTATTTATTTAAAAGAGAGAGCCGAGGGGGCAAAAATCTCAAAAATCTTGTGGTAAAATTTTTACTTAAAAAGTGGTTTTATTGTATTTTCCCATCGTATCTATCAAGTTTCTTTCATCAGAACTTAAAAATTTTGACAAGAAGATATATATAAAAGGTCGAGCCGAGAGCGCAAAAATTTCAAAAATCTTGTGGTAAAATTTTAACTTAAAAAGTGGTTTTATTGTATTTTCCCATCGTATCTATCAAGTTTCTTTCATCAGAACTCAAAAATTTTGACATGAAAAAATTGGTTAATTTTCATGTTTTTAAGCTACATGAAATTTTTATTTATATAAAAGGTCGAGCCGAGAGTGCAAAAATCTCAAAAATCTTGTAGTAAAATTTTTACTTAAAAAGTGGTTTTATTGTATTTGCCCATCGTATCTATCAAGTTTCTTTCATCAGAACTTAAAAACTTTGACATGAAAAAAATGGTTAATTTTCATGTTTTTAAGCTACATGAAATTGTTATTTATTTAAAAGGGAGAGCCGAGGAGGCAAAAATCTCAAAAATCTTGTGGTAAAATTTTTACTTAAAAAGTGGTTTTATTGTATTTTTCCATCGTATCTATCAAGTTACTTTCATCAGAACTTAAAAATTTTGACATGAAAAAATTGGTTAAATTTCATGTTTTTAAGCTACATGAAATTGTTATTTATATAAAAGGTCGAGCCGAGAGTGCAAAAATCTCAAAAATCTTGTGGTAAAATTTTTACTTAAAAAGTGTTTTTATTGTATTTTGCCATCGTATCTATCAAGTTTCTTTCATCAGAACTTAAAAATTTTGACATGAAAATATTGGTTAAATTTCATGTTTTTAAGCTACATGAAATTTTTATTTATATAAAAGGTCGAGCCGAGAGTGCAAAAATCTCAAAAATCTTGTGATAAAATTTTTACTTAAAAAGTGGTTTTATTGTATTTCCGCATCGTATCTATCAAGTGTCTTTCATCAGAACTTAAAAATCTTGACATGAAAATATTGGTTAAATTTCATGTTTTTAAGCAACATGAAATTTTTATTTATATAAAAGGTCGAGCCGAGAGTGCAAAAATCTCAAAAATCTTGTAGTAAAATTTTTACTTAAAAAGTGGTTTTATTGTATTTTCCCAACGTATCTATCAAGTTTCTTTCATCAGAACTTAAAAACTTTGACATGAAAAAAATGGTTATTCTTCATGTTTTTAAGCTACAAGAAATTGTTATTTTTTAAAAGGAAGAGCCCAGGGGCAAAAATCTCAAAAATCTTGTGGTAAAATTTTTACTTAAAAAGTGGTTTTATTGTATTTTTCCATCATATCTATCAAGTTTCTTTCATCAGAACTTAAAAATTTTGTTATGAAAAAATTGGTTAATTTTCATGTTTTTAAGCTACATGAAATTTTCATTTATATAAAAGGTCGAGCCGAGAGTGCAAAAATCTCAAAAATCTTGAAGTAAAATTTTTACTTAAAAGTGGTTTTATTGTATTTTCCCATCGTATCTATCAAGTTTCTTTCATCAAAACTTAAAAATTTTTACATGAAAATATTGGTTAAATTTCATGTTTTTAAGCTACATGAAATTGTTATTTATATAAAAGGGTGAGCCAAGGGGGCAAAAATCTTAAAAATCTTGTATAAAATTTTTACTTTAAAGGTGCTTTTATTGTATTATCCCATCGTATCTATCAAGTTTCTTTCATCAGAACTTAAAAATTTTGACATGAAAAAATTGGTTAATTTTCATGTTTTTAATACATGAAATTGTTATTTATTTAAAAGGGCGAGTGAGGGGGCAAAAATCTCAAAAATCTTGTGGTAAAATTTTTACTTAAAAAGTGGTTTTATTGTATTTTTCTATCGTATCTATCAAGTTTCTTTCATCAGAACTTAAATATTTTTACATGAAAAAATTGGTTAATTTTCATGTTTTTAAGCTACATGAAATTGTTATTTATTTAAAATAAAGATCCGAGGTTGCAAAAATTTTGTGGTACAATTTTTGCTTAAAAAGTGTTTTTATTGTATTTTTCCATCGTATCTAACAAGTTTTTTTCGCCAGAACTTAAAAATTTTGTTATGAAAAAATTGGTTAATTTTCATGTTTTTAAGCTACATGAAATTTTTATTTATATAAAAGGTCGAGCCGAGAGTGCAAAAATTTCAAAAATCTTGTGGTAAAATTTTTACTTAAAAAGTGGTTTATTATATTTTACCATCGTATCTATCAAGTTTCTTTCATCAGAACTTAAAAATTTTGTTATGAAAAAATTGGTTAATTTTCATGTTTTTAAGCTACATGAAATTGTTATTTATTTAAAAAGGAGAGCCGAAGGGGCAAAAATCTCAAAAATGTTGTCGTAAAATTTTTACTTAAAAAGTAAATTTATTGTATTTTTTCATCGTATCTATCAAGTTTCTTTCATCAGAACTTAAAAATTTTGACATGAAAAAATTGGTTAATTTTCATGTTTTTAAGCTACATGAAATTGTTATTTATTTAAAAGGGAGAGCCGAAGTTGCAAAAATCTCAAAAATGTTGTCGTAAAATTTTTACTTAAAAAGTAAATTTATTGTATTTTTTCATCGTATCTATCAAGTTTCTTTCATCAGAACTTAAAAATTTTACAGGAAAAAATTGGTTAATTTTCATGTTTTTAAGCTACATGAAATTGTTATTTATTTAAAAGGGAGAGCCGAAGGGGCAAAAATCTCAAAAATGTTGTCGTAAAATTTTTACTTAAAAAGTAAATTTATTGTATTTTCCCATCGTATTATCAAGTTTCTTTCATCAGAACTTAAAAACTTTTACATGAAAAAATTGGTTAATTTTCATGTTTTTAAGCTACATGAAATTGTTATTTATTTAAAAGAGAGAGCCGAGGGGGCAAAAATCTCAAAAATCTTGTCGTAAAATTTTTACTTAAAAAGTAGTTTTATTGCATTTTTCCATCGTATCTATCAAGTTTCTTTCATCAGAACTTAAAAACTTTTACATGAAAAAATTGGTTAATTTTCATGTTTTTAAGCTACATAAAATTTTTATTTATTTAAAAGGGAGAGCCGAAGGGGCAAGAATCTCAAAAATTTTGTCGTAAAATTTTTACTTAAAAAGTAAATTTATTGTATTTTACCATCGTATCTATCAAGTTTCTTTCATCAGAACTTAAAAATTTTGACATGAAAAAATTGGTTAATTTTCATGTTTTTAAGCAACATGAAATTTTTATTTATATAAAAGGTCGAGCCGAGAGTGCAAAAATCTCAAAAATCTTGAAGTAAAATTTTTACTTAAAAAGTGGTTTTATTGTATTTTCCCATCGTATCTACTATCAAGTTTCTTTCATCAGAACTTAAAAACATTGACATGAAAAAAATGGTTAATTTTCATGTTTTTAAGCTAAATGAAATTGTTATTTATTTAAACGGGAGAGCCGAGGGGGCAAAAATCTCAAAAATCTTGTATACAATTTTTACTTTAATGGTGCTTTTATTGTATTTTTCCATCGTATCTATCAAGTTTCTTTCATCAGAACTTAAAAATTTTAACATGAAAATATTGGTTAAATTTCATGTTTTTAAGCTACATGAAATTGTTATTTATATAAAAGGGTGAGCCGAGGGGGCAAAAATCTCAAAAATCGTGTATAAAATTTTTACTTTAATGGTGCTTTTATTGTATTATCCCATCGTATCTATCAAGTTTCTTTCATCAGAACTTAAAAATTTTAACATGAAAAAATTGGTTAATTTTCATGTTTTTAAGCTAAATGAAATTGTTATTTATTTTAAAGGGAGAGCCGAGGGGGCAAAAATCTCAAAAATCTTGTAGTAAAATTTTTACTAAAAAAGTGGTTTTGTTGTATTTTGCCATCGTATCTATCAAGTTTCTTTCATCAGAACTTAAAAATTTTGACATGAAAAAATTGGTTAATTTCATGTTTTTAATTCATGAAATTGTAATTTATTTAAAGGGCGAGTGAGGGAGCAAAAATCTCAAAAATCTTGTGGTAAAATTTTTACTTAAAAAGTGGTTTTATTGTATTTTTCCATCGTATCTATCAAGTTTCTTTCATCAGAACTTAAATATTTTTACATGAAAAAATTGGTTAATTTTCATGTTTTTTAGCTACATGAAATTGTTATTTATTTAAAATAAAGAGCCGAGGTTGCAAAAATCTTGTGGTAAAATTTTTGCTTAAAAAGTGTTTTTATTGTATTTTTCCATCGTATCTATCAAGTTTCTTTCGTCAGAAATTAAAAATTTTGTTATGAAAAAATTGGTTAATTTTCATGTTTTTAAGCTACATGAAATTTTTATTTATATAAAAGGTCGAGCCGAGAGTGCAAAAATCTCAAAAATCTTGTAGTAAAATTTTTACTTAAAAGTGGTTTTATTGTATTTTCCCATCGTATCTATCAAGTTTCTTTCATCAAAACTTAAAAATTTTGACATGAAAATATTGGTTAAATTTCATGTTTTTAAGCTACATGAAATTGTTATTTATATAAAAGGGTGAGCCGAGGGGGCAAAAATCTCAAAAATCTTGTATAAAATTTTTACTTTAATGGTGCTTTTATTGTATTATCCCATCGTATCTCTCAAGTTTCTTTCATCAGAACTTAAAAATTTTAACATGAAAAAATTGGTTAATTTTCATGTTTTTAAGCTAAATGAAATTGTTATTTATTTAAAAGGGAGAGCCGAGGGGGCAAAAATCTCAAAAATCTTGTAGTAAAATTTTTACTTAAAAAGTGGTTTTGTTGTATTTTTCTATCGTATCTATCAAGTTTCTTTCATCAGAACTTAAAAATTTTGACATGAAAAAATTGGTTAATTTTCATGTTTTTAAGCTACATGAAATTGTTATTTATTTAAAATAAAGAGCCGAGGTTGCAAAAATCTTGTGGTAAAATTTTTGCTTAAAAAGTGTTTTTATTGTATTTTTCCATCGTATCTATCAAGTTTCTTTCGTCAGAACTTAAAAATTTTGTTATGAAAAAATTGGTTAATTTTCATGTTTTTAAGCTACATGAAATTGTTATTTATTTAAAAGGGCGAGCCGAAAGTGCAAAAATTTCAAAAATCTTTTGGTAAAATTTTTACTTAAAAAGTGGTTTATTGTATTTTTCCATCGTATCTATCAAGTTTCTTTCGTCAGAACTTAAAAATTTTGTTATGAAAAAATTGGTTAATTTTCATGTTTTTAAGCTACATGAAATTTTTATCTATATAAAAGGTCGAGCCGAGAGTGCAAAAATTTCAAAAATCTTGTGGTAAAATTTTTACTTAAAAAGTGGTTTATTGTATTTTACTATCGTATCTATCAAGTTTCTTTCATTAGAACTTAAAAATTTTGTTATGAAAAAATTGGTTAATTTTCAGTTTTTAAGCTACATGAAATTGTTATTTATTTAAAAGGGAGAGCCGAAGGGGCAAAAATCTCAAAAATGTTGTCGTAAAATTTTTACTTAAAAAGTAAATTTATTGTATTTTTTCATCGTATCTATCAAGTTTCTTTCATCAGAACTTAAAAATTTTGACATGAACAAATTGGTTAATTTTCATGTTTTTAAGCTACATGAAATTGTTATTTATTTAAAAGAGAGAGCCGAGGGGGCAAAAATCTCAAAAATCTTGTCGTAAAATTTTTACTTAGAAAGTAGTTTTATTGTATTTTTCCATCGTATCTATCAAGTTTCTTTCATCAGAACTTAAAAATTTTGACATGAACAAATTGGTTAATTTTCATGTTTTTAAGCTACATGAAATTGTTATTTATTTAAAAGAAAGAGCCGAGGGGGCAAAAATC
>OW799238.1:4156197-4252948 GCA_941918925.1 Phyto melanocephala | reverse complement strand
ATATATATATATATGTATACTTAACCGCAATTGATAAGAAGTTATTGAAATATCTAAAAACGACTTATACTATCAATTATTGAATATAAAGAATCAGTTTGAAAGTTCGTTTTACGGTGAAAAGTTGAAAGCAAAAAAAATGAGGGCAAGCTTAAGAAAATTGTTTCAAAATCCTAATATTACATACTTACCTTTAAAGGATATGGAAGAAAATACTATATATGAAATCAACAAAATAGATCGAGTAGATACAAAATATGGTGAAAGTATAAGATGTCTTCTAAATAAAGAATATTACATTTATTTACCTAAACGATTTCTGATTATTACTAAAAATCAGATGGATTATCTAAACACAACTCCACACATTTTAAAGAAAGTTAAAGAAGTGAAGGGATTATATACTCTAATCGTTAAAAAGAAGAAGCAATATGTATTCTACAACAACTTGTATGACAGTGCTGAAGAAGAAGATGATGATGATCATGATGATGAAATAGAAAACACATTTTAAATAAACCTCGAAACAGAAACTTTTTAAAATTATAAAAACATATATATCAATAAAACCACAAACTATAAAATTTCTCACGTATTTGATAAATTAGGAACTTTATAAAAAATAAAAAACCGCAACGGAAGCTTTTTAAAATTAAAACCTCTCAACATTAAAATTTCTATCACATTTTAATGTTTAGAAACAAAATTACATTTCTGAATTTTGTATAAAAACCCCTCTAGTTTTACTTTAAGTGTTATTCAAGCTAAGTAAATCACAAAAGATGGAAACGCATTTAAAAACAATATTTAAAAAATGTCAAAATAAAACCATTCTCCCTATAAATGAGATGGTTTTTAATCACAATTATCAAATAACGAAGATGGAGCGTGTACAGACACGCTTTGGGACGAAAATTCGTTGTTTGGTGGAAAGCAATCAATATATATACCTACCCAGTATATTTAATGATACAATAGATGATGATATTATTGCGGAATTCGACCGCAATACCTACTACCTTTTCAAAGATAGGAAAGGAAGCAGTGAGTTAAATTACGAATTAACTATAAATGCGGAAACAACAGGTAATTTTTGGTAAACTAGTTTTTATTTATTTATTTATTATTAAATCTAATAATTAATTATTATCGTCTTAGCTCAAGATACACCAAAGAAGTAAATTGAATATTGGATGTCATTGAAGCCGACGACAAACGGAAGCCGAAATTATTTACTTTGAATGATAAAGCTGTTATTATGTTAATAATAATAATATAGTATGACATATTTACTTAATTAAAAATGTGGTTACAATTTTAATTTAATCATTTGTTTGTTCATTTTTTATTATTATTTATACACTTGACCGCAACTTTTTATCAAAGTTTTATTTTAGTAAGAATATAAAGTATATAAGAACATTTGTTAATGAGTTTTAATGAAACAATTGATTTTCATCATTCTGAGAAAACACGTCACACGTAAAAAAAAAATTAAAACCGATTCCAGTGATTGAAAACTATTAAACAAGTATTCGTAAAACTGAAAATTATAATTTATATATAATTTAAAAACTGTTTAAAATTATATTTATATAAAAAGTTGAAACGGTATTTGATTTAATTAAAAACTACGTAAAAGCAAAATTCTAAAAAGTAATCTTTTAAACCGAAATTGTGAAATATTTAAATATTTATATAAACATCTTCATTAAGACCAGGTATGTTGTAGATATTAACAGCAAATCTATAATTTGTGTTTATTTAAATTTCAAATACTTTCAGCACATTACTTCCATTTCTGCTGTTATATCATGTACATCTGTGAAGTATGTGAAACGTCTTTCGTATCCAAATTTAATTTTAAGAGACATATTAATAATAAGCATATTAACCCAAAATCAAACAAAACAAAACTAAATTTAAAAAATGAAAAAATTGTTAAAGTTGAAAATATTGAAGAAACTCCATCGTGTAGCTATATACGATGTGAAACTTGTAAATTAAATATAAGAAAAGGTTCTTGGTCTCATCATTTGAGAACTAATGAACATAAAAAAAAAAATAATCGTTTGTTTATAAACAACGATATATATATAAGTAAAAATTTATTTAATAAGCGTATTCAAACTTTTGTATACGAAAATAAAAAGGAAGATGAGCTTTCATTAAACATTTTATTTTCGAATGCAAAAGAAAGTATTATAAATATTTTAAAAAATATGTTATTAGAACATCAAAATATAAAATTTAATATAGAACTTTTTGCAGAATATATAAAATTCTCAAAAACTAATGAAATTGAAGATGATGATAGCGCGCTAATTAGTGTGAAATCTTTTCAAACGAAAATGGTAATAGTACAATTAGAACAAGATCTATCAGACATGTACGATAATCATAGTATAGAAATAGCAACCAAAATGGATGAATTTCAAGAGAGAGACAGTGGTTGGTCTCTAGTTTGTATCAATAAAATTGAAATAAACGTTAACAAGTATTGTCCTATAAAAGGTTCTAAATATTTAGAACTACCAATATTTATCAGAAATAAAAAAGCGTGCATCAACATTAAAAATAATGATAATTATTGTTTTAAATGGGCTCTTATAGCTGCATTAGAAAAAAGTCATTTAAATCCAAAATATTCACATTATAGTAATGTTATCACACAAAGCTTAATAACATTAACAAATGGAATAACAATTGATTTCACCAACTTAACCTTTCCTCTATCTATTGCTGATATTAAGATATTTGAGAAATACAATTTTAATATAAGCGTGAATGTTTTTGGATGTGATGTGATAAGAAAAGAAATCGTTGGACCATATTATAAGACAACTGATGAAAAAATTAATCATATCAATTTACTATACATTCAAGATGATAAAAACGATGAATCACATTATGTTTGGATAAGAAACATAAGTCGTTTATTGAGCACACAAGTTTCAAAACATCTAGGTGCTAAATATTTTTGTAATTTTTGCTTACACTATTCAACCAGTGAACTCTTGTTATTAAAACATAAACAAGAATGCAATAAAATTGTAACCAAAATGCCTACGGATATTGATGATGACAATATATTGCAGTTCAAAAATTTTAAAAATCAATTAGATGTACCATTTGTTATCTATGCGGATTTTGAATGTATATTAAGTAAAATTAACGACAAAAATTCTAATAATGTTACAAGCATTCAAAAACATATACCTATAGCTTACAGCTACTACATAAAATCATCTTTTGATTCTAAACTGAATAAGCTTAGAACGTATACGGGTAACGATGTTGTTAAAGATTTTGTTCAAAATTTGATTGAGGATGCACGTTTTTTGTGTACAAACTTTCTAATGAAAGTAGTGCCAATGAATTCTCTACTACCCCATGAAGTTGAAAAACATTATAATACTAATGAGTGTCATATATGTAAACAAATTCTAGATGATGATAGATGTGCTGATCATTGTCATTTAACTGGTCAATATCGCGGGCCAGCTCATTGGAAATGTAATATTAATTATCAATTACCTAACTTTATTCCAATAATTTTTCATAACTTTTCAGGTTATGATTGTCATTTGTTTGTAAAGGCTCTAGCAGATTATCCGGGTAATATAGATGTTATACCACTTAATAAAGAAGTGTATATATCTGTTAGAAAAAGAATTCAAATAACTGATAAATATAATTTAGAATTACGTTTTCTCGATTCTTTTAAATTTATGTCGGCTAGTTTAGATAAATTATCTAATTATTTACATAACGATAACTTTAAAACACTGAAATCAATATATTCAAATCATTTAGAATTTAATCTTTTGAAAAGAAAAGGTATATTTCCTTATGATTATATCGATTCAGTTGAAAAATTAAATGAAAATGTCTTACCTTCTCGTGAACAGTTTTTCTCTACATTAAATAATAAAGAATGTACTATTGCTGATTATGAGCACGCGTTAAGTGTTTGGTCTACATTTAACTGTCAATCTCTAAATGAGTATATGCTTTTATATCTAAAAACTGATGTACTTCTTTTAACTGATGTATTTGAAAATTTTCGTTCTGTTTGTAAATCAATATATCATCTTGATCCATGTCATTACTATACAACACCTGGTTTATCGTGGGATGCCATGTTAAAAATAACGAAAATTAAATTGGAATTATTCACCGATATAAATATGTATAATTTCATTAAAAAAGGAATAAGAGGTGGTATTGTTCAATGCACAACACGTCGAACAGTTGCAAATCATAAATATATTAAAACATATGATTGCTCTAAACCCTCACAATATCTTATGTATTTAGATGCGAACAACTTGTATGGTTGGGCAATGTCTGAATCTTTACCAGAAGGTAAATTTGAATGGATTGAAGATATAGATAGCTTTGATATTTCGAAAGTATCTGAAAACTCTGATTTTGGTTACATTTTAGAAGTTGATTTAGACTATCCTGAAGAACTACATGATAGTCATAATGATTTACCGTTTTGTGCTGAACTTAAAAGTCCATCAATAAAACATCATAATATAAAGAAACTAATTCCCGATTTAACTAACAAAAAATCATATATAATTCACTATCGAAATCTTCAACAGTGTATAAGAAATGGTTTAAAATTAGCTAAAATTCATAGAATATTAAAATTTAAACAATCAACTTGGTTGAAACAGTATATCGATTTAAATACCTTTCATCGAACCAATGCCAAAAATGAGTTTGAACAAAATTTTTTTAAACTATTAAATAATGCGGTATACGGTAAAACTATGGAAAATGTTGAAAAACGTAAAAATGTAAAAATCGTTAATGCTTGGGAGAGTGAACACAACCGTTTGGGGGCACGAGCTCTTATAGCAAAACCTAATTTTCATAGTTCAACACATTTTACCGATAATATGATTGCAATTCAAATGAGTATGGATAGCGTAACATTTAATAAACCTATATATTTAGGGTTTTCAGTTCTAGAACTATCTAAATATAAAATGTATGACTTTCACTATCAGTATATGCAAACAAAGTTTAATGAAAATTTAAAATTAAATTATATGGATACTGATTCTTTAATTTACACAATAAGAACAAACGATTTTTATAAAGATATTTACAATGATCTTCATCTAAACTTTGATACATCAGACTATTCAATTAATAATGTTTTCAATTTCCCCTTGCAAAACAAAAAAGTCTTGGGAATGATGAAAGATGAGAATAATGGAATTGTAATGTTAGAATTTATTGGACTTCGATCCAAAGTATATTCAATAGCTGTTGACGATAAAGAAGAAATAAAAAAAGCTAAAGGTGTAAAAAAATCTGTTTTAAAAAAACTAACTATAAATGATTATCGTAACTGTTTGATAGATAAAACCATATATCACGATAAAATGTATATATTTAAATCTATCCTACATGAAATTTATACACAACAAATATCAAAAGTTGTATTAAGTTATGATGATAATAAACGTTATATAAGAGAAGATGGTATTAATACCTATGCTTGGGGACATTTCAAAATAAACAACAATTTAAATTTTAATAAAGTCTAAATCATATAAAACAAAAACAATATTTGTTTTACTTGTACTTGTACTTGTAGGTACATACCACACACATTCATACATATCAATGAAAAACCACAACAGAAACCGAATCTGATTACACACAATTTTAAAACTTGTAGGTACATACCAAACACATTCATACATATCAATGAAAAAACCACAACAGAACTTTTAACAACAGAACAACAATACAATAGGGTGGCACTTATATCATCGTTGTTAGTTTTCTCATACAAAATTAGTATACAAATCCTAACCAACCCCAGCCAAACCCCCGCACAAACCCCGCCCAAACCCCGCCCAAACCCCGGCCAAACCCAGGCAAGCCAAGCCAAGTCGTGCCAGGCCAGTTGCCGAATCTCATTACTCACACACAATTTCAAAAACTTCCAGGTATATAAGTACCACCCTATGCTCCCTGCTCTTGTTTCCAGAACTCTCACCAATACACTACTAATATGAACACAAGTTTGATGTGGCTTAAAAACCTGAAAATTCACCAATTTTCTGTCTCAAAATTTTTGAGTTCTGATTAAAGAAACTTGATTGATACGATGGGAAAACACTATAAAACCAGTTTTAGAGTGAAAATTTTACGCTAAAATTTTTGAGATTTTTGCATCTTTGGCTCGCCTTTGTATATTAATAAAAGCTTCCTCCAGTTTTAAAGCCTGAAAATTAAGTTGTTGGCGTCTTTGGTTTGCCCATAAATATGAACACAAATTTGATGTGGCTTAAAAACCTGAAAAGTCACCAATTTTTTCATCTCAAAATTTCTTAGTTCTGATTAAAAAAACTTGATAGATACGATGGGAAAAACTATAAAACCAGTTTTTGAGTGAAAATTTTAGGCTAAAATTTTTGAGATTTTTGCATCTTTGGCTCGCCTTTGTATATTAATAAAAGTTTCCTGTAGCTTTAAAGCCTGAAAATTAAGTTTTTGGCGTCTTTGGCTTGCTCATAAATATGAACACAAATTTGATGTGGCTTAAAAACCTGAAAATTCACCAATTGTCTATCTCAAAATTTTTGAGTTCTGATTAAAGAAACTTGATAGATACGATGGGAAAACACTATAAAACCAGTTTTTGAGTGAAAATTTTACGCTGAAATATTTGAAACTTTTGCATCTTTGGCTCGCCTTTGTATATTAATAAAAGTTTCCTGTAGCTTTAAAGCCTGAAAATTAAGTTGTTGGCGTCTTTGGTTTGCCCATAAATATGAACACAAATTTGATGTGGCTTAAAAACCTGAAAATTCACCAATTTTCTATCTCAAAATCTTTGAGTTCTGATTAAAGAAACTTGATTGATACGATGGGAAAACACTATAAAACCAGTTTTTGAGTGAAAATTTTACGCTAAAATTTTTAAGATTTTTGCATCTTTGGCTCGCCTTTGTATATAAATAAAAGTTTCCTGTAGCTTTAAAGCCTGAAAATTAAGTTGTTGGCGTCTTTGGTTTGCCCATAAATATGAACACAAATTTGATGTGGCTTAAAAACCTGAAAATTCACCAATTTTTTCATCTCAAAATTTTTGAGTTCTGATTAAAAAAACTTGATAGATACGATGGGAAAACACTATTAAACCAGTTTTTGAGTGAAAATTTTACGCTAAAATTTTTGAGATTTTTGCATCTTTGGCTCGCCTTTGTATATTAATAAAAGTTTTCTGTAGCTTTAAAGCCTGAAAATTAAGTTGTTGGCGTCTTTGGTTTGCCCATAAATATGAACACAAATTTGATGTGGCTTAAAAACCTGAAAATTCACCAATTTTCTATCTCAAAATTTTTGAGTTCTGATTAAAGAAACTTGATAGATACGATGGGAAAACACTATAAAACCAGTTTTTGTGTGAAAATTTTACGCTAAAATTTTTGAGATTTTTGCATCTTTGGCTCGCCGTTGTATATTAATAAAAGTTTCCTGTAGCTTTAAAGTCTGAAAATTATGTTTTTGGCGTCTTTGGCTTGCTCATAAATATGAACACAAATTTGATGTGGCTTAAAAACCTGAAAATTCACCAATTTTCTATCTCAAAATTTTTGAGTTCTGATTAAAGAAACTTGATAGATACGATGGGAAAACACTATAAAACCAGTTTTTGAGTGAAAATTTTACGCTAAAATTTTTGAGATTTTTGCATCTTTGGCTCGCCTTTGTATATTAATAAAAGTTTCCTGTAGCTTTAAAGCCTGAAAATTAAGTTGTTGGCGTCTTTGGTTTGCCCATAAATATGAACACAAATTTGATGTGGCTTAAAACCCTGAAAATTCACCAATTTTTTCATCTCAAAATTTTTGAGTTCTGATTAAAAAAACTTGATAGATATGATGGCAAAACACTATAAAACCAGTTTTTGAGTGAAAATTTTACGCTAAAATTTTTGAGATTTTTGCATCTTTGGCCCGCTGTTGTTTATTAATAAAAGTTTCCTGTAGCTTTAAAGCCTGAAAATTAAGTTGTTGGCGTCTTTGGTTTGCCCATAAATATGAACACAAATTTGATGTGGCTTAAAAACCTGAAAATTCACCAATTTTTTCATCTCAAAATTTTTGAGTTCTGATTAAAGAAACTTGATTGATACGATGGGAAAACACTATAAAACCAGTTTTTGAGTGAAAATTTTACGCTAAATTTTTGAGATTTTTGCATCTTTGGCTCGCGTTTGTATATTAATAAAAGTTTCCTGTAGCTTTAAAGCCTGAAAATTAAGTTGTTGGCGTCTTTGGTTTGCCCATAAATATGAACACAAATTTGATTTGGCTTAAAACCCTGAAAATTCACCAATTTTTTCATCTCAAAATTTTTGAGTTCTGATTAAAAAAACTTGATAGATATGATGGCAAAACACTATAAAACCAGTTTTTGAGTGAAAATTTTACGCTAAGATTTTTGAGATTTTTGCATCTTTGGCCCGCTGTTGTTTATTAATAAAAGTTTCCTGTAGCTTTAAAGCCTGAAAATTAAGTTGTTGGCGTCTTTGGTTTGCCCATAAATATGAACACAAATTTGATGTGGCTTAAAACCCTGAAAATTCACCAATTTTTTCATCTCAAAATTTTTGAGTTCTGATTAAAAAAACTTGATAGATATGATGGCAAAACACTATAAAACCAGTTTTTGAGTGAAAGTTTTACGCTAAAATTTTTGAGATTTTTGCATCTTTGGCCCGCTGTTGTTTATTAATAAAAGTTTCCTGTAGCTTTAAAGCCTGAAAATTAAGTTGTTGGCGTCTTTGGTTTGCCCATAAATATGAACACAAATTTGATGTGGCTTAAAAACCTGAAAATTCACCAATTTTTTCATCTCAAAATTTTTGAGTTCTGATTAAAGAGACTTGATTGATACGATGGGAAAACACTATAAAACCAGTTTTTGAGTGAAAATTTTACGCTAAATTTTTGAGATTTTTGCATCTTTGGCTCGCGTTTGTATATTAATAAAAGTTTCCTGTAGCTTTAAAGCCTGAAAATTAAGTTGTTGGCGTCTTTGGTTTGCCCATAAATATGAACACAAATTTGATTTGGCTTAAAACCCTGAAAATTCACCAATTTTTTCATCTCAAAATTTTTGAGTTCTGATTAAAAAAACTTGATAGATATGATGGCAAAACACTATAAAACCAGTTTTTGAGTGAAAATTTTACGCTAAAATTTTTGAGATTTTTGCATCTTTGGCCCGCTGTTGTTTATTAATAAAAGTTTCCTGTAGCTTTAAAGCCTGAAAATTAAGTTGTTGGCGTCTTTGGTTTGCCCATAAATATGAACACAAATTTGATGTGGCTTAAAAACCTGAAAATTCACCAATTTTTTCATCTCAAAATTTTTGAGTTCTGATTAAAGAAACTTGATTGATACGATGGGAAAACACTATAAAACCAGTTTTTGAGTGAAAATTTTACGCTAAAATTTTTGAGATTTTTGCATCTTTGGCTCGCCTTTGTATATTAACAAGACTTTCGTGTAGCTTTAAAGCCTGAAAATAAAGTTTTTGGCGTCTTTGGCTTGCTCATAAATATGAACACAAATTTGATGTGGCTTAAAAACCTGAAAATTCACCAATTTTTTCATCTCAAAATTTTTGAGTTCTGATTAAAGAAACTTGATTGATACGATGGGAAAACACTATAAAACCAGTTTTTGAGTGAAAATTTTACGCTAAATTTTTGAGATTATTGCATCTTTGGCTCGCGTTTGTATATTAATAAAAGTTTCCTGTAGCTTTAAAGCCTGAAAATTAAGTTGTTGGCGTCTTTGGTTTGCCCATAAATATGAACACAAATTTGATTTGGCTTAAAACCCTGAAAATTCACCAATTTTTTCATCTCAAAATTTTTGAGTTCTGATTAAAAAAACTTGATAGATATGATGGCAAAACACTATAAAACCAGTTTTTGAGTGAAAATTTTACGCTAAAATTTTTGAGATTTTTGCATCTTTGGCCCGCTGTTGTTTATTAATAAAAGTTTCCTGTAGCTTTAAAGCCTGAAAATTAAGTTGTTGGCGTCTTTGGTTTGCCCATAAATATGAACACAAATTTGATGTGGCTTAAAAACCTGAAAATTCACCAATTTTTTCATCTCAAAATTTTTGAGTTCTGATTAAAGAAACTTGATTGATACGATGGGAAAACACTATAAAACCAGTTTTTGAGTGAAAATTTTACGCTAAATTTTTGAGATTTTTGCATCTTTGGCTCGCGTTTGTATATTAATAAAAGTTTCCTGTAGCTTTAAAGCCTGAAAATAAAGTTGTTGGCGTCTTTGGCTTGCTCATAAATATGAACACAAATTTGATGTGGCTTAAAACCCTGAAAATTCACCAATTTTTTCATCTCAAAATTTTTGAGTTCTGATTAAAAAAACTTGATAGATATGATGGCAAAACACTATAAAACCAGTTTTTGAGTGAAAATTTTACGCTAAAATTTTTGAGATTTTTGCATCTTTGGCCCGCTGTTGTTTATTAATAAAAGTTTCCTGTAGCTTTAAAGCCTGAAAATTAAGTTGTTGGCGTCTTTGGTTTGCCCATAAATATGAACACAAATTTGATGTGGCTTAAAACCCTGAAAATTCACCAATTTTTTCATCTCAAAATTTTTGAGTTCTGATTAAAAAAACTTGATAGATATGATGGCAAAACACTATAAAACCAGTTTTTGAGTGAAAATTTTACGCTAAAATTTTTGAGATTTTTGCATCTTTGGCTCGCCTTTGTATATTAATAAAAGTTTCCTGTAGCTTTAAAGCATGAAAATTAAGTTGTTGGCGTCTTTGGTTTGCCCATAAATATGAACACAAATTTGATGTGGCTTGATAGATACGATGGGAAAACACTATAAAACCAGTTTTTAAGTGAGAGTTTTGTGTAGCTTTAAACCTGAAAATTAAGTTTTTGGCGTCTTTGGCTTGCTCATAAATATGAACACAAATTTGATGTGGCTTAAAAACCTGAAAATTCACCAATTTTTTCATCTCAAAAGTTTTGAGTTCTGATTAAAGAAACTTGATTGATACGATGGGAAAACACTATAAAACCAGCTTTTGAGTGCAAATTTTACGCTAAAATTTTTGAGATTTTTGCATCTTTGGCTCGCCTTTGTATATTAATAAAAGTTTCCTGTAGCTTTAAAGCCCGAAAATTAAGTTGTTGGCGTCTTTGGTTTGCCCATAAATATGAACACAAATTTGATGTGGCTTAAAAACCTGAAAATTCACCAATTTTTTTCATCTCAAAATTTTTGAGTTCTGATTAAAAAAACTTGATTGATACGATGGGAAAACACTATAAAACCAGTTTTTGAGTGAAAATTTTACGCTAAAATTTTTGAGATTTTTGCATCTTTGGCTCGCCTTTGTATATTAATAAAAGTTTCCTGTAGCTTTAAAGCCTGAAAATTAAGTTGTTGGCGTCTTTGGTTTGCCCATAAATATGAACACAAATTTGATTTGGCTTAAAACCCTGAAAATTCACCAATTTTTTCATCTCAAAATTTTTGAGTTCTGATTAAAAAAACTTGATAGATATGATGGCAAAACACTATAAAACCAGTTTTTGAGTGAAAATTTTACGCTAAAATTTTTGAGATTTTTGCATCTTTGGCCCGCTGTTGTTTATTAATAAAAGTTTCCTGTAGCTTTAAAGCCTGAAAATTAAGTTGTTGGCGTCTTTGGTTTGCCCATAAATATGAACACAAATTTGATGTGGCTTAAAAACCTGAAAATTCACCAATTTTTTCATCTCAAAATTTTTGAGTTCTGATTAAAGAAACTTGATTGATACGATGGGAAAACACTATAAAACCAGTTTTTGAGTGAAAATTTTACGCTAAAATTTTTGAGATTTTTGCATCTTTGGCTCGCCTTTGTATATTAATAAAAGTTTCCTGTAGCTTTAAAGCATGAAAATTAAGTTGTTGGCGTCTTTGGTTTGCCCATAAATATGAACACAAATTTGATGTGGCTTGATAGATACGATGGGAAAACACTATAAAACCAGTTTTTGAGTGAGAGTTTTGTGTAGCTTTAAACCTGAAAATTAAGTTTTTGGCGTCTTTGGCTTGCTCATAAATATGAACACAAATTTGATGTGGCTTAAAAACCTGAAAATTCACCAATTTTTTCATCTCAAAAGTTTTGAGTTCTGATTAAAGAAACTTGATTGATACGATGGGAAAACACTATAAAACCAGCTTTTGAGTGCAAATTTTACGCTAAAATTTTTGAGATTTTTGCATCTTTGGCTCGCCTTTGTATATTAATAAAAGTTTCCTGTAGCTTTAAAGCCCGAAAATTAAGTTGTTGGCGTCTTTGGTTTGCCCATAAATATGAACACAAATTTGATGTGGCTTAAAAACCTGAAAATTCACCAATTTTTTTCATCTCAAAATTTTTGAGTTCTGATTAAAAAAACTTGATTGATACGATGGGAAAACACTATAAAACCAGTTTTTGAGTGAAAATTTTACGCTAAAATTTTTGAGATTTTTGCATCTTTGGCTCGCCTTTGTATATTAATAAAAGTTTCCTGTAGCTTTAAAACCTGAAAATTAAGTTGTTGGCGTCTTTGGTTTGGCCATAAATATGAACACAAATTTGATGTGGCTTAAAAACCTGAAAATTCACCAATTTTCTATCTCAAAATTTTTGAGTTCTGATTAAAGAAAGATACGATGGGAAAACACTATAAAACCAGTTTTTGAGTGAAAATTTTACGCTAAAATTTTTGAGCTTTTTGCATCTTTGGCTCGCCTTTGTATATAAATAAGAGTTTCGTGTAGCTTTAAACCTGAAAATTAAGTTTTTGGCGTCTTTGGCTTGCTCATAAATATGAACACAAATTTGATGTGGCTTAAAAACCTGAAAATTCACCAATTTTTTCATCTCAAAATTTTTGAGTTCTGATTAAAGAAACTTGATTGATACGATGGGAAAACACTATAAAACCAGTTTTTGAGTGAAAATTTTACGCTAAAATTTTTAAGATTTTTGCATCTTTGGCTCGCGTTTGTATATTAATAAAAGTTTCCTGTAGCTTTAAAGCCTGAAAATTAAGTTGTTGGCGTCTTTGGTTTGCCCATAAATATGAACACAAATTTGATGTGGCTTAAAAACCTGAAAGTTCACCAATTTTTTCATCTCAAAAGTTTTGAGTTCTGATTAAAGAAACTTGATTGATACGATGGGAAAACACTATAAAACCAGCTTTTGAGTGCAAATTTTACGCTAAAATTTTTGAGATTTTTGCATCTTTGGCTCGCCTTTGTATATTAATAAAAGTTTCCTGTAGCTTTAAAGCCTGAAAATTAAGTTGTTGGCGTCTTTGGTTTGCCCATAAATATGAACACAAATTTGATGTGGCTTAAAAACCTGAAAATTCACAAATTTTTTTCATCTCAAAATTTTTGAGTTCTGATTAAAAAAACTTGATTGATACGATGGGAAAACACTATAAAACCAGTTTTTGAGTGAAAATTTTACGCTAAAACTTTTGAGATTTTTGCATCTTTGGCTCGCCTTTGTATATTAATAAAAGTTTCTTTTGCTTGAAAACCTGAAAATTAAGTTGTTGGTGTCTTTGGTTTGCCCATAAATATGAACACAAATTTGATGTGGCTTAAAAACCTGAAAATTCACCAATTTTTTCTTCTCAAAATTTTTAAGTTCTGATTAAAAAAACTTGATTGATACGATGGGAAAACACTATAAAACCAGTTTTTGAGTGAAAATTTTACGCTAAAATTTTTGAGATTTTTGCATCTTTGGCTCGCCTTTGTATATTAATAAAAGTTTCCTGTAGCTTTAAAGCCTGAAAATTAAGTTGTTGGCGTCTTTGGTTTGCCCATGAATATGAACACAAATTTGATGTGGCTTAAAAACCTGAAAATTCACCAATTTTTTCATCTCAAAATTTTTGAGTTCTGATTAAAAAACTTGATAGATACGATGGGAAAACACTATAAAACCAGTTTTTGAGTGAAAATTTTACGCTAAAATTTTTAAGATTTTTGCATCTTTGGCTCGCCTTTGTATATTAATAAGAGTTTCGTGTAGCTTTAAAGCCTGAAAATTAAGTTGTTGGCATCTTTGGTTTGCCCATAAATATGAACACAAATTTGATGTGGCTTAAAAACCTGAAAATTCACCAATTTTCTATCTCAAAATTTTTGAGTTCTGATTAAAGAAACTTGATAGATACGATGGGAAAACACTATAAACCCAGTTTTTGAGTGAAAATTTTACGCTAAAATTTTTGAGCTTTTTGCATCTTTGGCTCGCCTTTGTATATAAATAAGAGTTTCGTGTAGCTTTAAACCTGAAAATTAAGTTTTTGGCGTCTTTGGCTTGCTCATAAATATGAACACAAATTTGATGTGGCTTAAAAACCTGAAAATTCACCAATTTTTTCATCTCAAAATTTTTAAGTTCTGATTAAAGAAACTTGATAGATACGATGGGAAAACACTATAAAACCAGTTTTTGAGTGAAAATTTTACGCTAAAATTTTTAATATTTTTGCATCTTTGGCTCGCGTTTGTATATTAATAAAAGTTTCCTGTAGCTTTAAAGCCTGAAAATTAAGTTGTTGGCGTCTTTGGTTTGCCCATGAATATGAACACAAATTTGATGTGGCTTAAAAACCTGAAAGTTCACCAATTTTTTCATCTCAAAATTTTTGAGTTCTGATTAAAAAAACTTGATAGATACGATGGGAAAACACTATAAAACCAGTTTTTGAGTGAAAATTTTACGCTAAAATTTTTGAGATTTTTGCATCTTTGGCTCGCCTTTGTATATTAATAAAAGTTTCCTGTAGCTTTAAAGCCTGAAAATAAAGTTGTTGGCGTCTTTGGTTTGCCCATAAATATGAACACAAATTTGATGTGGCTTAAAAACCTGAAAATTCACCAATTTTTTTATCTCAAAATTTTTGAGTTCTGATTAAAAAACTTGATAGATACGATGGGAAAACACTATAAAACCAGTTTTTGAGTGAAAATTTTACGCTAAAATTTTTGAGATTTTTGCATTTTTGGCTCGCCTTTGTATATTAATAAAAGTTTCCTGTAGCTTTAAAGAATAAAAATTAAGTTGTTGGCGTCTTTGGTTTGCCCATAAATATGAACACACATTTGATGTGGCTTAAAAACCTGAAAATTCACCAATTTTTTCATCTCAAAATTTTTGAGTTCTGATTAAAGAAACTTGATAGATACGATGGGAAAACACTATAAAACCAGTTTTTGAGTGAAAATTTTACGCTAAAATTTTTAATATTTTTGCATCTTTGGCTCGCGTTTGTATATTAATAAAAGTTTCCTGTAGCTTTAAAGCCTGAAAATTAAGTTGTTGGCGTCTTTGGTTTGCCCATGAATATGAACACAAATTTGATGTGGCTTAAAAACCTGAAAGTTCACCAATTTTTTCATCCCAAAATTTTTGAGTTCTGATTAAAAAAACTTGATAGATACGATGGGAAAACACTATAAAACCAGTTTTTGAGTGAAAATTTTACGCAAAAATTTTTGAGATTTTTGCATTTTTGGCTCGCCTTTGTATATTAATAAAAGTTTCCTGTAGCTTTAAAGCCTGAAAATAAAGTTGTTGGCGTCTTTGGTTTGCCCATAAATATGAGCACAAATTTGATGTGGCTTAAAAACCTGAAAGTTCACCAATTTTTTCACCTCAAAATTTTTGAGTTCTGATTAAAAAAACTTGATAGATACGATGGGAAAACACTATAAAACCAGTTTTTGAGTGAAAATTCTACGCAAAAATTTTTGAGATTTTTGCATCTTTGGCTCGCCTTTGTATATTAATAAAAGTTTCCTGTAGCTTTAAAGAATAAAAATTAAGTTTTTGGCGTCTTTGGTTTGCCCATAAATATGAACACACATTTGATGTGGCTTAAAAACCTGAAAGTTCACCAATTTTTTTATCTCAAAATTTTTGAGTTCTGATTAAAAAAACTTGATAGATACGATGGGAAAACACTATAAAACCAGTTTTTGAGTGAAAATTTTACGCTAAAATTTTTGAGATTTTTGCATCTTTGGCTCGCCTTTGTATATTAATAAAAGTTTCCTGTAGCTTTAAAGCCTGAAAATTAAGTTTTTGGCGTCTTTGGCTTGCTCATAAATATGAACACAAATTTGATGTGGCTTAAAAACCTGAAAATTCACCAATTTTTTTTATCTCAAAATTTTTGAGTTCTGATTAAAGAAACTTGATAGATACGATGGGAAAACTCTATAAAACCAGTTTTTGAGTGAAAATTTTACGCTTAAATTTTTGAGATTTTTGCATCTTTGGCTCGCCTTTGTATATTAATAAAAGTTTCCTGTAGCTTTAAAGCCTGAAAATAAAGTTGTTGGCGTCTTTGGTTTGCCCATAAATATGAACACAAATTTGATGTGGCTTAAAAACCTGAAAGTTCACCAATTTTTTCATCTCAAAAGTTTTGAGTTCTGATTAAAGAAACTTGATTGATACGATGGGAAAACACTATAAAACCAGCTTTTGAGTGCAAATTTTACGCTAAAATTTTTGAGATTTTTGCATCTTTGGCTCGCCTTTGTATATTAATAAAAGTTTCCTGTAGCGTTAAAGCCTGAAAATTAAGTTGTTGGCGTCTTTGGTTTGCCCATAAATATGAACACAAATTTGATGTGGCTTAAAAACCTGAAAATTCACCAATTTTTTTCATCTCAAAATTTTTGAGTTCTGATTAAAAAAACTTGATTGATACGATGGGAAAACACTATAAAACCTGTTTTTGAGTGAAAATTTTACGCTAAAATTTTTGAGATTTTTGCATCTTTGGCTCGCCTTTGTATATTAATAAAAGTTTCTTTTGCTTGAAAACCTGAAAATTAAGTTGTTGGCGTCTTTGGTTTGCCCATAAATATGAACACAAATTTGATGTGGCTTAAAAACCTGAAAATTCACCAATTTTTTCTTCTCAAAATTTTTAAGTTCTGATTAAAAAAACTTGATTGATACGATGGGAAAACACTATAAAACCAGTTTTTGAGTGAAAATTGTACGCTAAAATTTTTGAGATTTTTGCATCTTTGGCTCGCCTTTGTATATTAATAAAAGTTTCCTGTAGCTTTAAAGCCTGAAAATTAAGTTGTTGGCGTCTTTGGTTTGCCCATGAATATGAACACAAATTTGATGTGGCTTAAAAACCTGAAAATTCACCAATTTTTTCATCTCAAAATTTTTGAGTTCCGATTAAAAAAACTTGATAGATACGATGGGAAAACACTATAAAACCAGTTTTTGAGTGAAAATTTTACGCTAAAATTTTTAAGATTTTTGCATCTTTGGCTCGCCTTTGTATATTAATAAGAGTTTCGTGTAGCTTTAAAGCCTGAAAATTTAGTTGTTGGCATCTTTGGTTTGCCCATAAATATGAACACAAATTTGATGTGGCTTAAAAACCTGAAAATTCACCAATTTTCTATCTCAAAATTTTTGAGTTCTGATTAAAGAAACTTGATAGATACGATGGGAAAACACTATAAAACCAGTTTTTGAGTGAAAATTTTACGCTAAAATTTTTGAGCTTTTTGCATCTTTGGCTCGCCTTTGTATATAAATAAGAGTTTCGTGTAGCTTTAAACCTGAAAATTAAGTTTTTGGCGTCTTTGGCTTGCTCATAAATATGAACACAAATTTGATGTGGCTTAAAAACCTGAAAATTCACCAATTTTTTCATCTCAAAATTTTTGAGTTCTGATTAAAGAAACTTGATAGATACGATGGGAAAACACTATAAAACCAGTTTTTGAGTGAAAATTTTACGCTAAAATTTTTAAGATTTTTGCATCTTTGGCTCGCGTTTGTATATTAATAAATGTTTCCTGTAGCTTTAAAGCCTGAAAATTAAGTTGTTGGCGTCTTTGGTTTGCCCATGAATATGAACACAAATTTGATGTGGCTTAAAAACCTGAAAGTTCACCAATTTTTTATTCTCAAAATTTTTGAGTTCTGATTAAAAAAACTTGATAGATACGATGGGAAAACACTATAAAACCAGTTTTTGAGTGAAAATTTTACGCTAAAATTTTTGAGATTTTTGCATCTTTGGCTCGCCTTTGTATATTAATAAAAGTTTCCTGTAGCTTTAAAGCCTGAAAATTAAGTTGTTGGCGTCTTTGGTTTGCCCATAAATATGAACACAAATTTGATGTGGCTTAGAAACCTAGTAGGGTATTGGTGAGAGTTCTGGAAACAAGAGCAGGGAGCATAGGGTGGTACTTATATACCTGGAAGTTTTTGAAATTGTGTGTGAGTAATGAGATTCGGCAACTGGCCTGGCACGACTTGGCTTGGCTTGGCTTGCCTGGGTTTGGCCGGGGTTTGGGCGGGGTTTGGGCGGGGTTTGTGCGGGGGTTTGGCTGGGGTTGGTTAGGATTTGTATACTAATTTTGTATGAGAAAACTAACAACGATGATATAAGTGCCACCCTATTGTATTGTTGTTCTGTTGTTAAAAGTTCTGTTGTGGTTTTTTCATTGATATGTATGAATGTGTTTGGTATGTACCTACAAGTTTTAAAATTGTGTGTAATCAGATTCGGTTTCTGTTGTGGTTTTTCATTGATATGTATGAATGTGTGTGGTATGTACCTACAAGTACAAGTACAAGTAAAACAAATATTGTTTTTGTTTTATATGATTTAGACTTTATTAAAATTTAAATTGTTGTTTATTTTGAAATGTCCCCAAGCATAGGTATTAATACCATCTTCTCTTATATAACGTTTATTATCATCATAACTTAATACAACTTTTGATATTTGTTGTGTATAAATTTCATGTAGGATAGATTTAAATATATACATTTTATCGTGATATATGGTTTTATCTATCAAACAGTTACGATAATCATTTATAGTTAGTTTTTATACCCTTCACCTGTGGTGCACAAGGGTATATATAGCTTTGTCATTCCGTTTGTAATTTCTACAATTTTCATTTCCGACCCCATAAAGTATATATTTTCTGAAAGCTTATGAATAGAGGAGTCGATTAAGCCCTCACCGTCTGTCCGTCTGTCCGTCTATCCATCTGTCCGTCTGTCCGTCTGCCCGTCTGTCCGTGTGTTGGTTGAAATCAACTTTTAGAAGCAACTATATGTTCCTCAGATCTGTATATGGTATCAATCTCTTGGAAATATCCAGGAATGAATCGCTATTGAAACTCAGCACAATCGCCCCATAACTTTCTGAGATATGAGCAAAAAACCACGACCACCTCGTTTTTTTTTCACAATTACAACAACAACATACATATATACATACATGTAAAAAACATACCAAACAAAAAAAATTACAAAAAAAAAAAATATTAAAAATAAAAAAAAAATAATAAAAAAAAACTACAAAAAAAAAATTTTTAAAATATTTAAAAAAAAAATTTTTTAAAATTTTTTAAAAATTTTTCTAAAAAAATTTTTTAAAAAAATTTAAAAAAAATTAAAAAAAAATATAAAAAAAATAATAAAATATAAATAATATATTAAATAAAATAAAATAAAATTTTTTTGGCTCAGCTGGGATTCGATGCCACATTTATTCTAACGTGTACGTATGCATGTATTTTATATGGGATGAATGGTGATACAAACAATTGTTATTGCATGACTACACATTGTGAAGGGTATATAAGATTCGGCACGGCCGAATATAGCACTGTTACTTGTTTTAAAACAGATTTTTTTACACCTTTAGCTTTTTTTATTTCTTCTTTATCGTCAACAGCTATTGAATATACTTTGGATCGAAGTCCAATAAATTCTAACATTACATGTCCATTATTCTCATCTTTCATCATTCCCAAGACTTTTTTGTTTTGCAAGGGGAAATTAAAAACATTATTAATTGAATAGTCTGATGTATCAAAGTTTAGATGAAGATCATTGTAAATATCTTTATAAAAATCGTTTGTTCTTATTGTGTAAATTAAAGAATCAGTATCCATATAATTTAATTTTAAATTTTCATTAAACTTTGTTTGCATATACTGATAGTGAAAGTCATACATTTTATATTTAGATAGTTCTAGAACTGAAAACCCTAAATATATAGGTTTATTAAATGTTACGCTATCCATACTCATTTGAATTGCAATCATATTATCGGTAAAATGTGTTGAACTATGAAAATTAGGTTTTGCTATAAGAGCTCGTGCCCCCAAACGGTTGTGTTCACTCTCCCAAGCATTAACGATTTTTACATTTTTACGTTTTTCAACATTTTCCATAGTTTTACCGTATACCGCATTATTTAATAGTTTAAAAAAATTTTTTTCAAACTCATTTTTGGCATTGGTTCGATGAAAGGTATTTAAATCGATATACTGTTTCAACCAAGTTGATTGTTTAAATTTTAATATTCTATGAATTTTAGCTAATTTTAAACCATTTCTAATACACTGTTGAAGATTTCGATAGTGAATTATATATGATTTTTTGTTAGTTAAATCGGGAATTAGTTTCTTTATATTATGATGTTTTATTGATGGACTTTTAAGTTCAGCACAAAACGGTAAATCATTATGACTATCATGTAGTTCTTCAGGATAGTCTAAATCAACTTCTAAAATGTAACCAAAATCAGAGTTTTCAGATACTTTCGAAATATCAAAGCTATCTATATCTTCAATCCATTCAAATTTACCTTCTGGTAAAGATTCAGACATTGCCCAACCATACAAGTTGTTCGCATCTAAATACATAAGATATTGTGAGGGTTTAGAGCAATCATATGTTTTAATATATTTATGATTTGCAACTGTTCGACGTGTTGTGCATTGAACAATACCACCTCTTATTCCTTTTTTAATGAAATTATACATATTTATATCGGTGAATAATTCCAATTTAATTTTCGTTATTTTTAACATGGCATCCCACGATAAACCAGGTGTTGTATAGTAATGACATGGATCAAGATGATATATTGATTTACAAACAGAACGAAAATTTTCAAATACATCAGTTAAAAGAAGTACATCAGTTTTTAGATATAAAAGCATATACTCATTTAGAGATTGACAGTTAAATGTAGACCAAACACTTAACGCGTGCTCATAATCAGCAATAGTACATTCTTTATTATTTAATGTAGAGAAAAACTGTTCACGAGAAGGTAAGACATTTTCATTTAATTTTTCAACTGAATCGATATAATCATAAGGAAATATACCTTTTCTTTTCAAAAGATTAAATTCTAAATGATTTGAATATATTGATTTCAGTGTTTTAAAGTTATCGTTATGTAAATAATTAGATAATTTATCTAAACTAGCCGACATAAATTTAAAAGAATCGAGAAAACGTAATTCTAAATTATATTTATCAGTTATTTGAATTCTTTTTCTAACAGATATATACACTTCTTTATTAAGTGGTATAACATCTATATTACCCGGATAATCTGCTAGAGCCTTTACAAACAAATGACAATCATAACCTGAAAAGTTATGAAAAATTATTGGAATAAAGTTAGGTAATTGATAATTAATATTACATTTCCAATGAGCTGGCCCGCGATATTGACCAGTTAAATGACAATGATCAGCACATCTATCATCATCTAGAATTTGTTTACATATATGACACTCATTAGTATTATAATGTTTTTCAACTTCATGGGGTAGTAGAGAATTCATTGGCACTACTTTCATTAGAAAGTTTGTACACAAAAAACGTGCATCCTCAATCAAATTTTGAACAAAATCTTTAACAACATCGTTACCCGTATACGTTCTAAGCTTATTCAGTTTAGAATCAAAAGATGATTTTATGTAGTAGCTGTAAGCTATAGGTATATGTTTTTGAATGCTTGTAACATTATTAGAATTTTTGTTGTTAATTTTACTTAATATACATTCAAAATCCGCATAGATAACAAATGGTACATCTAATTGATTTTTAAAATTTTTGAACTGCAATATATTGTCATCATCAATATCCGTAGGCATTTTGGTTACAATTTTATTGCATTCTTGTTTATGTTTTAATAACAAGAGTTCACTGGTTGAATAGTGTAAGCAAAAATTACAAAAATATTTAGCACCTAGATGTTTTGAAACTTGTGTGCTCAATAAACGACTTATGTTTCTTATCCAAACATAATGTGATTCATCGTTTTTATCATCTTGAATGTATAGTAAATTGATATGATTAATTTTTTCATCAGTTGTCTTATAATATGGTCCAACGATTTCTTTTCTTATCACATCACATCCAAAAACATTCACGCTTATATTAAAATTGTATTTCTCAAATATCGTAATATCAGCAATAGATAGAAGAAAGGTTAAGTTGGTGAAATCAATTGTTATTCCATTTGTTAATGTTATTAAGCTTTGTGTGATAACATTACTATAATGTGAATATTTTGGATTTAAATGACTTTTTTCTAATGCAGCTATAAGAGCCCATTTAAAACAATAATTATCATTATTTTTAATGTTGATGCACGCTTTTTTATTTCTGATAAATATTGGTAGTTCTAAATATTTAGAACCTTTTATAGGACAATACTTGTTAACGTTTATTTCAATTTTATTGATACAAACTAGAGACCAACCATGTCTCTCTCTTGAAATTCATCCATTTTGGTTGCTATTTCTATACTATGATTATCGTACATGTCTGATAGATCTTGTTCTAATTGTACTATTACCATTTTCGTTTGAAAAGATTTCACACTAATTAGCGCGCTATCATCATCTTCAATTTCATTAGTTTTTGAGAATTTTATATATTCTGCAAAAAGTTCTATATTAAATTTTATATTTTGATGTTCTAATAACATATTTTTTAAAATATTTATAATACTTTCTTTTGCATTCGAAATTAAAATGTTTAATGAAAACTCATCTTCCTTTTTATTTTCGTATACAAAAGTTTGAATACGCTTATTAAATAAATTTTTACTTATATATATATCGTTGTTTATAAGCAAACGTTTATTTTTTTTTTATGTTCATTAGTTCTCAAATGATGAGACCAAGAACCTTTTCTTATATTTAATTTACAAGTTTCACATCGTATATAGCTACACGATGGAGTTTCTTCAATATTTTCAACTTTAACAATTTTTTCATTTTTTAAATTTAGTTTTGTTTTGTTTGATTTTGGGTTAATATGCTTATTATTAATATGTCTCTTAAAATTAAATTTGGATACGAAAGACGTTTCACATACTTCACAGATGTACATGATATAACAGCAGAAATGGAAGTAATGTGCTGAAAGTATTTGAAATTTAAATAAACACAAATTATAGATTTGCTGTTAATATCTACAACATACCTGGTCTTAATGAAGATGTTTATATAAATATTTAAATATTTCACAATTTCGGTTTAAAAGATTACTTTTTAGAATTTTGCTTTTACGTAGTTTTTAATTAAATCAAATACCGTTTCAACTTTTTATATAAATATAATTTTAAACAGTTTTTAAATTATATATAAATTATAATTTTCAGTTTTACGAATACTTGTTTAATAGTTTTCAATCACTGGAATCGGTTTTAATTTTTTTTTACGTGTGACGTGTTTTCTCAGAATGATGAAAATCAATTGTTTCATTAAAACTCATTAACAAATGTTCTTATATACTTTATATTCTTACTAAAATAAAACTTTGATAAAAAGTTGCGGTCAAGTGTATAAATAATAATAAAAAATGAACAAACAAATGATTAAATTAAAATTGTAACCACATTTTTAATTAAGTAAATATGTCATACTATATTATTATTATTAACATAATAACAGCTTTATCATTCAAAGTAAATAATTTCGGCTTCCGTTTGTCGTCGGCTTCAATGACATCCAATATTCAATTTACTTCTTTGGTGTATCTTGAGCTAAGACGATAATAATTAATTATTAGATTTAATAATAAATAAATAAATAAAAACTAGTTTACCAAAAATTACCTGTTGTTTCCGCATTTATAGTTAATTCGTAATTTAACTCACTGCTTCCTTTCCTATCTTTGAAAAGGTAGTAGGTATTGCGGTCGAATTCCGCAATAATATCATCATCTATTGTATCATTAAATATACTGGGTAGGTATATATATTGATTACTTTCCACCAAACAACGAATTTTCGTCCCAAAGCGTGTCTGTACACGCTCCATCTTCGTTATTTGATAATTGTGATTAAAAACCATCTCATTTATAGGGAGAATGGTTTTATTTTGACATTTTTTAAATATTGTTTTTAAATGCGTTTCCATCTTTTGTGATTTACTTAGCTTGAATAACACTTAAAGTAAAACTAGAGGGGTTTTTATACAAAATTCAGAAATGTAATTTTGTTTCTAAACATTAAAATGTGATAGAAATTTTAATGTTGAGAGGTTTTAATTTTAAAAAGCTTCCGTTGCGGTTTTTTATTTTTTATAAAGTTCCTAATTTATCAAATACGTGAGAAATTTTATAGTTTGTGGTTTTATTGATATATATGTTTTTATAATTTTAAAAAGTTTCTGTTTCGAGGTTTATTTAAAATGTGTTTTCTATTTCATCATCATGATCATCATCATCTTCTTCTTCAGTACTGTCATACAAGTTGTTGTAGAATACATATTGCTTCTTCTTTTTAACGATTAGAGTATATAATCCCTTCACTTCTTTAACTTTCTTTAAAATGTGTGGAGTTGTGTTTAGATAATCCATCTGATTTTTAGTAATAATCAGAAATCGTTTAGGTAAATAAATGTAATATTCTTTATTTAGAAGACATCTTATACTTTCACCATATTTTGTATCTACTCGATCTATCTTGTTGATTTCATATATAGTATTTTCTTCCATATCCTTTAAAGGTAAGTATGTAATATTAGGATTTTGAAACAATTTTCTTAAGCTTGCCCTCATTTTTTTTGCTTTCAACTTTTCACCGTAAAACGAACTTTCAAACTGATTCTTTATATTCAATAATTGATAGTATAAGTCGTTTTGAGATATTTCAATAACTTCTTATCAATTGCGGTTAAGTATACATATATATATATATATATATATATATATATATATATATATATATATATATATATATATATATATATATATATATATATATATATATATATATATATATATATATATATATATATATATATATATATATATATATATATATATATATATAAAGAGATTCAGTTAAATTAAAAACTTTGAGGAATATGTATAGAAGGAGGGGCTAGAACGCAAATTTTTTCTCTTAATAGAGGACAACAAATGCCAACAAATATTCCAATATTTCAATTTAGTCACAATCAACATATAAAAATTGAGGTTATTGGTGGTATGATATCACTAGTTGGAACAGTCTATGAGGGTGGTTTTAAAGATATAAATGTATACTCATACAAACCATCATGTGTTTATAGTGAAATAGATGAACATGTTTTTAGTGATCCAACTAAATCTTATAATGGTAAGACTGGTATCCGCTTATTGAATAAAAATCAGCAAAAACCTCCCTTCCCCCAAAAACCTCTTCTCCCTCAAAAAAAGGTTAATAATAGTAAAGTTAAGAAAGCAGCTGGTGGTGCTAGCGATGATGATGATGACTCATTTCAATATGAAGATTATTAAATTAGTATATAAATATGAGAAACAATTCTTATCATCTCATTCAAAAATATATCGCTAACTTAAGAACATATATATTAAAAAGAAAAACTAAAATGAAAAATATTTTTATCACATTGTTTTCATATATTTATATCATACAAGTGTTTTCAGCTTCATTACCTATTGATTTGAGTGAAAATGAACTTAAAAATACAGAATTTGCAATAAAATTACCAAATAATGATACTGTGAGCATACAACTAAATTTCAAACTTTTAAAGTTTAATAATGATTTAAATAAAAACAACGAGTCAACAGCAAAAACAGAATATAAATCAAACGAAGAACAAGAAGACTCTCCACCACCTATAAATCAATCTTTTACTGTTGAAGAAGCTATTGAAACATTTAGGCAAGATTTAGTAAAAAAAGAAAAAAATATTGCGGGAATAATTGAAAGTTCGGCTCCATTTTATAGACATTTTCAACTTCAATACAAAGATAATATAAAATTGAGAATCCGTTGTACATATGACAGCAATTACTTGAAACGTAGATTAAATATTTCATGTTTCGAATACCGTCAAGTTGAATACGAGAGAATTTTAAGTAATGGTGAAATTGAGACGGTTTCTGAGGATGATACTACATACCGATCCGATATTACATTAATCAACATTCAAGATTATACACATGATTTGGATATGGAAATATTATAAATTAACTAATATGATTAAATACATTTACTACTACTTAATATAAACTTTGTTGTTGATGTGTTAAGAAGTTTTATTTAACATAAATAAAAAAAATTAAAATAAGAAAAATAATGAATAATCAGTTTTATTCGAAAATCTTACATGACTTCTTGAATGAAGAAAGGTTTTTGTGGTATGAACATGAGATTATTTTGAAGAAATTAAAAAATCAATTCGATGAATATGCATTTTATAAGAAAAGTAAATCAAAATTTGGATATCATTACACCAATTGTGTGTGGTTCAACAATGAAACAACTTGTGGACCTGATACCTGTAAATGTTCCCTTATCGATGAAAGTTGGGGACAAGCATTATGTATAATGAATTTTTATAATAATTTAAAAACATAGACTTTATAAACAGTTCTACAGTCGCCGTCGTTGTGACTTGATTAGTATTACACAATGTCTGAGGAGAGAATATTAGTTGTAGATGTACAAGGGTTTTATCTCAACAATAAATTCATTGAAAAAGAACTGAGTATTTCAATTAACGATATACAAGTACAAACATTTATTATTAAACCACCTTTTCCATATTCATTGTTGACAACAAAAGAAAAAGATTCAATTAATTGGCTTTATAATCATCATCATGGATTAAAATGGAAAGATGGCGATTCAAGCTTAACAAATATTATGGAATATTATATTGCGCATGTTAAAGATAAAAATTTTATTTATTATGCTAAATGATTAGAAAAAATTAAGTGGATTCAAAATATTTTTAAGGATAAAATTAATTTTTATAACCTAGATGATCTAAATTGTCCAAATTTAAAAACATTATATCAAAATGATAAATCTGTAAATGTTTGTTGTTATCATAGAAAATATTGTATATGTGCTCAAAAAAATGTAATACTCTTAAGAAAGTTTATTAAATCAAATATTAATAAAGAAAACATAAAATTATAAAAGACATTTTTTGATTTATTATTTAACACTTAAATCAGATAAAATAATCATCAAACATCAGTTCATTTTGAATACTGGAAATGTCAATAACAATATCTTTAATCGGAAACACTTCAACTCTGGTTGGAGAATATTTTCCTCCAATTGAACTCCCTACAAAATATGTTTGTGGACTTATTGATTTTGTAACATTCAATTCCATACCCAATGTAGATGTTCGCAACAATTTGTTTCATATAGGAAATCATATTATTACTATTCCGGTTGGTTCATGTGAACTTGGGGATATTGCTTTTTTCTTAAACTCAAGCTTCAAAGATATTGATGAATCAATTTATCTAAAAATTGAAGATAACAATAACACACTTAAAACTGAAATAACCTCATCAATGGATATAGATTTTTCACAACCAAACAGTATAGGAAAGTTGCTCGGATTTAGCAAAAGAAAATTAGAAGTAAATTCAACTGAATATTATAACACCAATCAAAATCTTCAAAATTATAAATCTTTGGAAGTGATTATTGTAGATATTAATCAATTGAATACTACAAGGTTATTTGAATCTGACTTACCTACATATATTACGAATGTTAATACAATACGCATTGAAAGCAACTTAACAACCGGATCATTTATTAATAATACTTCGAATCATGTTATTCATGAATTTCCTCTTGATGTTCCTCCTGGATATAAAATAAGCGAAAAACCTCGAAATGTTATTTATTTACCCGTCAACTGTCAGCAAATAAACAACATAACGATTAGAATCTTAAATCAAGACGGTGAACTTATAAATTTTAGAGGAGAAAAAATCACTCTTAGACTCCACTTCAAACCAGAATAATGATCATTTACAATAAAAACGTAATGCAAAGAGGATTACCATTCAATCCCTCATCAACTCACATTCGAGAAAGTATAAAAAATAAAAACCCGTTAACATCATATAATACAGAATACTTAAAATCATTAGGATTTAATCTTCAACCATGAATGAAATACTAAATGTCCTTCAAAAACCTATATATGATGAGAGTATTGTAAAAAGAGAATATCATAGTTACTCTCCATATCTAAAATCATTCAACAACAATGATGAAATTCGTATACCAATTCAAAATCAGGATCTCTTTGTCTTACCAAGTGAGAGTATGATTTACATTCATGGTTTTATAGTAAAGACGGAAGCAAACAAAGAGGTTCCAGCTATAGATGTGAAATTTAAAAACAACTTTATTTCATATTTGTTTGATGAAATTCGTTATGAGATTAATGGTTTTGAAGTTGATCGTACACGCAAACTTGGAATTTCATCCACCATGAAAAATTTTGTATCATTGAATAAGGCCGAAAGTGCTACACTTAAAAACGCTGGTTGGTGTCTTAACGAAACTTTCGTTTTAGAAAAAAGTCATTTTAGCTGTTGTATACCTCTGAAAATGTTGATGGGGTTTGCTGAAGATTATAACAAAATACTATTAAATTCGAAACATGAGCTCATTCTTCAACGTTCTACATCCGATGAGAGATCATATTATTCTACAAATACAACTGATCATTTGAAATTAACAATTCTGGATATAACATGGAAAATGCCGCATATTCAACTATCGGACTTTGCAAAATTGGAAATGTTTAAGATAATCAACAGCAAAAATTCTATACCAATTGCATTTCGTAGTTGGGATTGTCATGTAAATCCTGCACTACCAACGAATACAAAGGTTTTATGGAATGTGAAGCTTTCTCCACAAAACGAAAGACCACGATTTCTTATAATTGGTTTACAAAAAGAGAAAAGTAAAGAACAAGGAAATATATTTGACCATTGTAATATCTCTAATTTAAAAGTATATCTAAACTCAGAGTCATATCCATATGACGATTTAAATAATCGTTTTGAAAATGGTCAGTATTCTGTACTATATAATATGTATGCAAAATTTCAACAAAGCTTTTACATGCGAGAACCTGAACCATTTCTGGATGTTAATGATTACAAGTCTTACGCACCGCTTATTGTTGTTGATGTTTCACATCAAAATGAGACTGTTAAAATTGGACCTATTGATGTACGAATTGAATTTGATACTGAAGCAAACAAACCAATTCCAGAAAAAACATCAGCATACTGTTTAGTTATTCATGATCGCTTAATCGAATACTCACCTCTAAAAAGCGAAATTAGAAAAATTATTTAATTATAATATTTCTTTTAAAATTTTTAATAAATGAAAAAAAAAAAAATAATAAAAAAATAAAATGTTTATATATATAAATAAAACAAGATCTTTTTAAATCTTAATCGATGTATTTTATTAAAACATTTATAGTTTCTTTTTAGTTTAGCTTCGAAAACAAAAATTTTAAACATAAATGACCACAATTTATTGTATTAAAATTTTGATATCTATCATAATTATAACTAATGTTTTTTCCTAAATATTTTATTAATTGTTTTGGTGGCTGCAAATTACCAAAGCTATCAAAATATTCAATTTGATTGTTGTTTTTCCAGTATGCTACCCAATGTGTGCCAGGTCCCTTTGAAGTATCCAGATTGATTATTCCACATTCTTTTTTAAATGGTTTGCTTGGAAGAGTGTTACACATAAACACACCTCTAAAATTTGGAATATGTTTCGCATATTTTCTCAAGTCTACATCAGAAAGAGCTCTTTTAGGTAGCTTCATTAAAAATTTTGTTGATAAGGTTTTAAATATAATCCAAATCCTTTTTTATATGGTTTTAAGAACATGCCTTTTCCCATCGCAATGACTTCCATTGTACTATTATGTCGTTTTGCTTCAGCCAATTGTTCCTTCCATTTTTGACTGCATTGATTGCTTTTGTAATGCCAGATACACCACCAGCTAAACCACCAAGTGCGCCCAGTGCAGCGAATATAGGTGCAAGTGGAAGAAAACCTCCAGATTTAGGTAGAGGTATTATTCGAGGTGTTTTTATTAATGATTTTTTTTTCCCTTGAAAATATTGTTTACTACTTTTCGTGAAATCTTTATAGCATCTTTCAAGTTTTCAGTTTTTTTATATTCTTTCTTGCACTTTTCAATGCATGTCTAAATAGTTGATGTTTATTTACTGAAGACAATCTTTTAGTTTTACTAATAACGTTACCCATTCCGAATTTTGTTTTTGTTTTCATTGCAGTAGTAACAAACCAAGCGTTTGATTTTTCACCGAAACTACTATCGTTAGCATTAACCCTTTGCCAAGCCTTTTCAGTTAAGATTCTATCAGCAATATGTCTTTTCTCTAAATCTTTATTGTTTGAGTATGCTATATCGTGCTCTCTGCAAGCAGTATCCAATGGATTGATTCCTTGATCACCTCTTTTTAAACGTTTCTTTAATTTTGTTCCAGGTCCACAAAATTGATAACCGGGTAAATGAAGTTCAATAGGAAGTTTATTAATTATTTTATTCTGAAAACCTTTACCGATGAAGTATGGATGACGACTGAATATCTTTTTATAAAAGATTGTCATATCTATTGATACTTTACCGATTAAAGATTAAAATCAAATTGATTGAAAGCAAATAAAAGAGACTGGTTTATATATTATGTTATCATTAGATTTCAGAATGCGTTTTTTTAAACAACATAAAAGGATTAATGTAAAGAATATCGAATCAAAGTTAGATTCATCAAATAAAATTCGCCATAGTGCATTACTACCGAATTCTATTCGAGCTCTTATTGTGGGTCCATCAAATTGTGGAAAAACAAATGTGATGATCAGTCTTATTGAAAGTCCTCATGGATTGAAATTTAAAAATATTTACTTATATTCAAAGTCAACACAACAACCGAAATATAAATACCTAGAAAATCTAATTAAACCTATCAAGGAGATAAATTTTTCATCATTTTCCAATAATGATGATGTTCTATCCCCAGACGAAGTTAAACCAAATTCAGTATTTATATTCGACGATATAGCTTGTGAGAAACAAAATCATGTACGTTCTTACTTCTGTATGGGTCGTCATAAATATATTGATAGTTTTTATTTATGTCAAACTTATACACGTATACCAAAACACTTGATTCGCGATAATGCAAATATGATTATAATTTTTAAACAGGATGTAATGAATATTAAGCATATTTACAATGATCATGTTGGTTCTGATATGACTTTAAAAACATTTCATAAGTTATGTGCCGAGTGTTGGAAAGAAAAATATGGTTTTCTAGTTATTAACAAAGATGATCCTATGAATAACGGTCGATATAGAAAAGGTTTCGATATATTTATAAATCTATAAAAGAAATATTACATATATTTTGAAATCAGTACAAGATTAATTATTAAACTAATAGCTTCTCAACTATTAAACCACTAACTGCTAAACTGATCTGTTTCGGATCTGTTTCTAATTCAATCTATAAATATGAATACAAATCTAGTTGATAATCTTATTAAAACTCGAAATATTTTAAAAAAGAAATATAAGAATATTTTGCTTGGAGAAATTGCAAATGATGAATTGTTGGAAAAGACATTTAAACCAATATCAAAACCATTAAAAGAATTAGTTCAATCAACTAATAATAACATTATAAAACATGAAAAATATCCGGATAACTCTTTTAAACATGATCTTGGGAATAATAAAGTTGCCTTCAGTACACCATATAAAAAGAGTAAGCTTGATTATAACACGTTTTCTCCAAACTTTAATAACAAGAAAATCGAGAAAAGTTCAAACACGTTTCAATCATTTGATGATGAAAATGCTCATGATGACCATGATGATGATGATGATAATAATGATAATGTTGATAATGAGGATGATAACAATGATGATGATGATAACACCATTGCAATACAGCCCAATCAAAGTATTCAATATAATTTATCAAAAGTTAACTTAAATATATATGATAAAACCTATGGTCCTCATAAGGATAAAAATCAAATATGGAGACTGGGTAATGAACCCATCGCTTTCAATTCAACCAATATTACTGTAGGTAATTTAAAATGGCCCTTCACATCAGGCTTATATGAATTGTTAGTTTATAAGAACCCAATCAGTTATAATAAAACAGATTTAAATAATTATAAACAAATATTGGAGATGACTAATGTCCATAAACGAAATAACAGTATTAATGGACAAATTAAAGGAAATCGTTCAATTAAATATACAACGATTATTAAAACCCTATTTAAACAACAGAAAATTCATAAGGGAAAAGGTTTAATGAAATTGAATAGAAAAAAGCATAATTATGTTTATTGGGATGATCCTAATGAATTGGTTGATAGATTGCGTCTTTTGATTTCATCAACAACAGCTGGTCACTCAAATCATAATAATGAAATTGTATCAATTATTGAGGAATTGAGAGAAGCAAAAATTATTATATAGTCTTAAAAATGTTTAACAATTCATATTCATAAAATGCCTATCGATAAGTTTGGACATTATATTGAAAAATCTGTAAGATACCAAAATCAACATTTCAAGATTCATTTGGATAGTGATCGTAATTTCAACTTTAACTTGCGGAGAATAAAAAATATTGCTAGTCCTGTATTGGAAAACGATGCTGTAAACAAAATTTATATGAAAAGTTATTTAAGTGAAATAAAGAAACAACTGGATACAATGTATATGGAGAGAATTAAGGAAATGGAGGATCGTTTTAACGAAATAATACGACAACAAAACGTGTTGGCTACAGAAAAATTTGATAATGTAGAAACACGTTTAAGTAAATTAATACATGATCAAAGTATAATACTAAATAATCTCAATCAATCACTAAAGGAAATGAGATCATTATTTAATTACAAAATTGATTCAGTGGAAGAACGTCTAAATGAAAAAACGAAGCTCATTACAAACCGTTTAAACATAGATATATAAATCGTTTTTGATTTAAATTCAATATCAGCAGCATTTAAATTGATGTAATCTAAGATAGATGTTAGAAATGGAGCGACAAGAAGTGGTTCAGGAGCTTCATAAGCAAGCACGTAGAAATTTAATTCGACGTCGAGTGGTGATCAAGGGAATTGATGATCTTTGGCAAGCAGATCTTGTTGAAATGGGTGTTTACTCAAAATATAACAAAGGCTATAGATTTATTTTAACAGTTATAGATACGTTTTCAAAGTTTGCTTGGGCTGTACCCGTAAAATCTAAAAGTAGTGAAGATATAACCAATGCTATGCAATCTATTTTTTCGCTAAAGAGAATTCCAAAAAACTTGCAAACAGATAATGGTAAAGAGTTCTATAATAAAATATTTCAAAACTTGATGATAAAACATAATATCAAGCACTATTCTACATATAGTATCATGAAAGCGTCTATTGTAGAACGATTTAATAGAACTCTAAAAGGAATGATGTGGAAAAATTTTATTCTACAAGGAAATTATCAATGGATACATTTATGCAAGGATTTAATTAATCAATATAATAATAAAAAGCATAGAACAATTGGAATGACGCCAAAGTCTGTTAACACAGAAAATGAAAGTTCTATACTAAAACAAGTCTATAATCATCCAAAAATATATAAATTTGGTAAACTAAAAGTTGGAGATCACGTTCGAATTAGCAAATATAAACATATTTTTTCAAAAGGATATACTCCAAACTGGACAACTGAAATTTTTAAAATTCGTACTTTACAGAACACAAACCCCATTACTTATTTATTGTAAGACTATCAAAGGAATCCGATTGTTGGTGGATTCTATGAACATGAACTATTAAAGACACATTTTCCAAATACATACTTGATTGAAAATGTTATTAAAACTAAGGGACACCAGGCGTACGTAAAATGGTTGGGATTTTCCAATCAACATAATTCTTGGATCAATAAAGATGAACTTCAATAATATTATATATATATATATATATATACTTCAATATGAGATTTATTTTTTTACTATTTTTTATTATATTATAAAATTTTCCAACAAATTAATAAATAAAAAAAAAAAAAATATATATATATATATATATATATGTACAGCAGGCACGTTAAGGACTTTTTTTCATGCTATCAGGCATTTTGCGGACATTTGAGTCTTATTAGGACTGGCTTCAAAAGTTTATATGCATTGCGATCCCTTTTAGGACATTTCCCTTTGAGGACATTTTTTTATTTTTTTTTTTCTTATTTTTAATTAATTTGTTCTTTTCTCTATAATCATCTCAATTAATTACTTTATTGATATATACCGTTTAAATTTAAAAATTTTTCATTTTAAAATCTTTTTACCGATTTAAGCGTTACCACACATCTCTTAAAAATGTTTGGTTTGACGGCGTCAAATGAAGCATGCGGATAATGTATATGTCCTCATAAGACCCAAATATCAGCAAAATTCCTAATATATGGAAAAATGTCCTCTATTTGGCTGTTGTACAAATATATATGGGATTTAAAATACGTATAATATGTTTGCTTCTTTATACTGCCTTGGTTAAAAGAATTATGAGAAAAATATTTAAAACAATAGTATAATATATAAGTAATGACAACACACATACATAAATGCAATTACTTTTATTATTATACACAAATTTTGCATAACCTTTGAAAATTCTAAAATCTAGTATAAGCTACGATGTGGTTATTATACCTATGTACATGATGGTGAAGGGTATTATCAGATTCGGCATGGCCGAATATAGCACTCTTTCTTGTTTACTTTTTGTTTGTATATCAGAATTTATTTAATGTTTTTATAATACAAGCAAGTACTTTGCGCTCTACCGAAAACAAATCACACGCTGATAAAGGGTATATAAGATGCAGCACGGTTGAACATAATACTCTTATATGTTACTAGCATATAACCCGCTACTTCGATAGCGCAGTTCTTAATTTTTATTGAATGCTCAAGTTCTATTTTCAATTACTAATTATTTTTGGTACAATTTATGAAAACTTGTATCGCTGATTTAATTTATTTAGAAAAATGAAAAGTAGAGTAAGGATATATATCTAAAGTCAAGATCAATGCTACTGAGTTTCAAAAATTAAGATTCAGAATTTGCAAATATGACCCTAAAAATAATAAAAGTTAAATTTTTTTCTTCACTTATTCTTATTACCTACATTATTTTTTATTACCTATTTTTATGTATAAAAAATGTAAAAAAATGACAAAAAGTAATTTTTTGGTCGTCCATAATATTAGGAGTTAGACCTCAAATCAATAAACACTAATTTTAAGAATCTATGTTCACAAACGTAAAAATACAAAAAGTACAATTTAAATGCATAAAGGCATTTTTTGTGTAACCAATATCATTTTTATTCTCAACTTGATCCTTCATTTCACAATTTTAGCTTCATAAACGTAAAACATACAAAAAGTTCCATAAAAGCTCAAAAAAGTACATTTTCGGTCACCCATAACATTTTGAGTCTCACCTCGTATCAATAGTCACTAATTTCGAAATTATAGGTTCAAAAATTTTGAAAATACAAAAAGTACTTTAAAAATTTAAAAAAGTACCTTTTTAGTCGCCCATAACATTTACAGTCTCACCTCTTACGAATAGTCACTAATTTCAAAATTCTAGCTTCGCAAACGTTGAAAATACAAAAAGGACCTTTTGGCCAAAAATAATAAATTCAAGAAAGTACCTTTTTGGTCGCCTATAACATTTTCAGTCTTACCTCGTATGAATATTCACTAACTTCAAAATTATAGCTTCGCAAACGTTGAAAATACAAAAAGTACCATAAACCTTCAAAAAAGTACCTTTATGGTCGCACCTAACATTTTCAGTCTCACCTGGAACCTGATTGTACAATTCTAGCTTCATAAACGTAGAAAATACAAGTACCATAAAAATGAGAAAAAGTACCTTTTCGGTCCCCCATATCATTTTCAGCCTCAGCTCGGATCAATAGTTACTAATATCGAATCCTATCTTCATAAACGTAGGTTTTCCATATCGATGTATAAATTCCCAGTATAAAATGTTCAAATATCTATGTAACAAAATATTTTAATAGACATGATTTAAAGTGAGTAAATCTACTCTTTTTTGCATAAAAGTAATTATGTTCTCAAAAGTATCAAACTGTTTGCCGAATTTTTCCCTTTCTACCTTGTTATGAATGTGTTTAGATTTTTACTTAATTACATAATTTCTTATGTCTGGTGAAATCCCTATTACAAATTTTATGAAAATTGGCCCTGTAATTAGGAATTATACACATTTTCCGGTATTTTCCTCTTTTCGGTACCTTTTTTGTCCCCCTAAAAGTTTCGAAAAATTTCACCTAAATAATTGTCCATATTCTATTAGGCAATAATAATTATCAAATTTTGTCCCATTGAATATTATTAGAAAAGTTTCTTTTAAAAAAAGTACCAAAATTAGGGACAATTGTTACCCCTTATACATGCAAATTTAAAAAAAAGTGCCGAAATCCTATTGATATTTTTTCGCGGGTTAACTAAGACAGTTTACTTTTTTTGTTTGAAAGTTACATAGGGTACCAAAAAAGTACCAAATTATAGTTTTTACCCGTTTTTCCCCTAAGGGTTTGAAAATTCAACAAAAGGCCAGACACCTGTCATTTTATTTTTTGTGCAAACTACAATACTTTTTCAATATAATTTGTATCATTTTTAGTTAAGCAGATATAAGATTACCGATTCACCCGTTTTTACCCTCTTAAAGTACGAATTTCTAAAAATCCCTTCTTAGTGGAGCTATACATTGAAAAAGGAACCGATTGTCCAAATTTCATGTCTCTAGCTCTTTGCGTTTGGGCTGTGCGATGATGAATCAGTCAGTCAGTCAGTCGGACACGTTACGCCTTTATATATTTAAATACTGAACTGGTAGAGATATTCATTTTTGAATCGCTATTCTTAGTTGAGGAATTTCCTTGTCTTGATTAGTTACCTAGGTTTCAATATATTTACCATCTTAACTAAATGGTCTGCAATTTTGTTTCATTGCGTAAGGTATTATTTTAGTCAAACCTTTTTTTTTTAAAACCTGCATACATTATATATTGTGGAGGTTAAGGAAAATATATAATCCAAAATTTTATAGTGGCGCATAAACATAACTGTTTAAATTAGTTGCAAAGTTACGACCTAACTCTTGTAGTTCTACATATGTATGTATATGAGAAGTGCCACGCGTAGTACTTTTTTTATTATCATAAAATCTTATCATAAAGAGAACAACTTAATGTGTACGCAAAGTTTCATTAAAATCAGTTAATTTTCAATTTATAATTGATAATGCTGTTTTACGTTGTCTTAGAAAAGCTCTGCCTTTTTTTCTGATCAGAAAATTGTATAGGAATTGGAACCAAATATGTATACAACTAACAACTAACGAAAAATTTGGGACAAATAAACGAAATGAAGCTAATTAAAACCATTTATAAAGAAAACAAAGATTTACTGCAGTATTAATACGGCATTTATTATTTTAAATACAAAATTCAATTTATAATTTCATATACATATGTATATTCTTTTAAGTAATTTACTATATCCTTCTTTTACTACAAAAATAATTAACACTAAAATGGTTTGGTTACCTATTAAAATTCAACCAACCAAAACAAATTTGCATTTGAAACGAAACTATGAAATTATCTAAAAAATCGCTTGATTAATGTAAGAATTAAAACTGTTAATACCATGGTGTAATTACATAAGGTGATAGCGTAAAGGAGAGCAATTTTTGTCTCTCTTTTTTTATGTATGGAGTTTGACAATTTCCGAAGTTGAAATAATTTTTTTAAGTATGTATTTTGACATTCTCCAGAACACAAAAAAATAGTCAGCTGGGCTTGCACCGCCACCTTGTATAAGTGTACCCTGGTTAATACAGCTAAATTCTTATCAATGTAGAAATATATGGACAAATTATAACGGATTGACTCAGTGATGGCTATTTTACATTTTGCATACACATTTCAGCGACTTTTTATGAATGACTAAAGGCATAACTATATTATGCTTTTTCTGACTTAAGCAAATGCGTATAATGGAATGAGGTAAACTATAATGTACTTAACAAAAAAAATGTTGTTAGTGTTTTGTTTACGAACATACATATACAGAAAAGTTAACTTATAGTTAATTTGGCTTGGTATATTTTGACTAAAAATGTTTTATAATAATTTTGAAATTCTTTTTTTACGTTTAATATGAACTATTTTTATACATATATATAAAAATATATACTTTTTGATACTTTTTTCTCTAGTAAAATAAAAACAATGATAAAACTTGTTAATAATTATAAAATGCCTGTGCCCTCGGTATATGTTATATGGGAATTAATTTAGTAATTTTCTGCGTGATTGAGAAAAAATATCAAAAGATTTAAACATACAAATATTAATATTTAGTACATTAGTGGGAAAGTATTTAATGCCATATTCAAGACAAAGTACGACGTTGGATGATTTAATTTTTCTGCCAGTACATGTAAATTTTGGACACTCGAAACCATTTAACTAAATACAAAAAATATATTTATTGCATATTTCCGCGAATTTGCTTGATTATCATGATATAGGGTAGCATATGTGTTAATCTATATGTGTGCCAAGTTTCATTTAGTTCCGTTCAGTCATTTTTGTGTGATAAGTATTCAAACATGTAAACATACAATCATATTTATTATATTAGTAGGATTATCTCCCATATTTGTAATAAATTTTAAAATTCATAAAAGATTTAAGAAGTTTATCAAAATTATGCATTGATTAAGAGTACGAGGCGTAAAAGTAAATAACAATAAGTGCGATTACTTTAAACTTTTTCAAACGAGTCGAATTTTATATAAATAAATTTATAAAAACTAATTTTTTATTTATTTGCCCGAATTTTTTACCTTCTCTATCCGATGAAATTCGCATTAATTAATTTTCATTTTTTATAAAATATAGATATTTATAATTTAAAAATAATTCCCTTATCATATCTGTCTTTTGCATAATTTTCCATTGAGAAAATACATATAAAATATATATAAGTATATTGCTATAAGCGGTTGACTATAAAAACACGATTCGTCCCATTTTTATATTTAGTCTGATCAATGCTCTTTTTTGATAAGGGGTGTGTCTATGTTTGATTCTTGGTACTAATTGCTTTTACTTTTTAGTAAATTGTCTTCACCGTTATTATTTTCCTTTAACGAAACTTCTATTTTGTTTACTTATTTAATTTTCAAGTATCTACAGTCTAAATTCTATAATCCGAAATTTCGTTTCATTTTGGAATTTTGCATTATGTACCATATTCTACTAGTTTAACCCTTTTTTCCCTTTATAACCACATTGAGGGGGTAAAAAAATATCTGCAATTTTATAGTAGCGAATACCTCTGAATAGGCGTGTCACTTCCCAAATTTCTATATTTTGTTTAGAATTATTTTAATTTTGTTGTTGCTTCATAAATTTCTACCAACCAAAAAAAATTTGGAATTAAAACCAAAATAGCTATAGTTTTTTGAAAATATCTAAAAATCGCTTAATTCATTCAGTTCCTACACCTACGAAAATAGCTAAATAGCTATCACAAATTATATCGGATTTACCCAGTGATGGCTATTTTACATTTCGCATACACATTTCAGCGACTTTAATGAATGTTTTAGAGTTTTTTTCTAATAAATCCACCTGGATTTGCCACAGCTTTTACCTGAAAATTTCGACAAATAAATTTTGACAAAAAAAAATTTTAAATTTATTTTTTACGTTAAACATAAACTGACATATTTATTTTTAAATAGTGGATTTTTTATACATATTGAAAAAAAAGTTTTTTAGTTTCTAGTACATTGTCTGCATCATTATTTTGAATAAAAAATATAATCCGCAATTATATAGTAGCGGCTATCTGAAAGTAATCATCTGTGTTCTGCATTCCGAGTGAAATTAAATTGCTCGGAATTGCCATGAAATTGTTGTTATAAACAATAACACAACAATGGCAATTCTGAGTGATGTAATTTCACTCGGAATACAGAACACAGGCGAATGTTTACTTTGAATAGGCGTGGTACTTTCCAATTTGTATACCCTTGACACGGGAGTGTACCATTAATCAATAACTGACCAAGTCTAAATAAGAGAAAGATTTAAGAAAATCTGTTTATTTATGCTTATTGTTGCATATTTAAACTTACATGAAGGGTATATACGATTTGGCTCAGCGGAATATAGCGCTTGTTTTTTTTTATTATAAAATTGTGTTCCTGTGAGTGTTCAATGTGCACGAAAATTTTATTTAAATCACTTAAGTGGTAGCAATAAATAAATATGGCTTTGTATGGGATAAGCTTTGTCCGTTTTTCTAATAAAAAAATTGCACTAAAACCCACCATGTGTGCAAGATTTCGTAATAATCGGTTTATTAGAATTAGCTGCAAAAGCTAACTCAAAATTTTGAACTTAGTAAAACAGGCTTAGCAACTGTGAAAACAAATCATGTGTGTATTATTTAAAATCAAAAATTAATTTTAAAATAATTATATGTTTTCTAAGTTATTTTGTTATAATATCTTACTACTACAAAAACAAACATCAAAATAATTTGATATCATACTATATACTATAAAAGCATTAAGGTGTTTTTAAAACTCTATTAATCAAAATAAATTTGGAATCAAACAGTCTTGTAATAATAGATATAAGAAAATATTTTGTACTTTAAATAGTTTATAAATTAGCAAAAATTGCTGAATTTCATTTAAAAACAACGAAAGTAGCTAAATTCCTATCACTGATATGTAGAAACTTATGGGCAAATTATAACGGTTTAACCCAGTGACAACTAGTTAGCATTTTACGCATACATTTTAGCGACTTTTACTAGATGAATATAATTTGTACATATGAGAGCGAATTGTTTTATTCTGCCGAATCTAATTTATCCTTCACCAACATATTATTCGTTTTCAATGGAACACAAATAATTCCTTCTTGTTCTGAAAACAGTAAATAAATTCAAATTTATAAAGAAAAATTAAGTAACAAAAAGAAACATGCATATATACATAGGGCCGTATTCATAAAAATATTTTAGGTTTATAGAAGGCTTATTTGACAAATTTCTGTACAACATCTGTCAAATAAGCCCTTAATAAACCTAAAATATTTTTTATGAATACGGCAGATAGAATATACAAACATTACATAACTCTGTACATACATACATACTTAGGTATATAGATATACACACGTGAAATTTTAAGTCATTACATATTTTTAAAAGTATTACAGGTTAATAATTAAAATTTCCATTGCAAATCATAAACCATTGATAATTTTTATGAATAAAGCAACTAATAACTAGATTTCATCAATACAAAACCGTTCCCGCCATTATTTGGTGTCGGACATATTGAATTTTCATAGATCGAAAAAAAAAAATGTAATCCACTATTTAGTTTCGGACGTCAATCGCTTTCATTTTATGCCAATATTGCGGATGAAAAAGTAGTAAAATTAAATAAACAAACAAAAATATTTGTCCTCCATTTTTAATTTTCAAGTTTTCCAAGGAATTCAAGTTACTTATATTTATCAATATATAATACAGATTCATTTGCATGTTAGTGCTTATATCTCTGTCAGGTTTATTTCGGGCTCACAGCTTTTTATCGAATATAATTTCTGGGATTAACGCCGGTATATAGGTGCTTAAATAATAATTAAAAATTTGCTTAAAAGCTTCAAAAACTTGATTTATTTCAAAAAATAAAAAGTAAATTAACATCGCTTTATCGATTTAGCTCTTCATAAGGATTCGAACTATATATACTTATGGGGTTGGACGAATATTGCAGAAATTATAAACGGAATGACAAAATGCTATATACTCTTGGCATCAACGGCGAAGGAAGTAAAAATATGTAACTTTTTATTTATTTCTCTAAAAATTTGTTTTACTACTGGTAATTTTTTTTATTACTTAAAATATTTACGTAATCAGTAAATTTGTCAGATTACTTAAATTATTTTCAATAATCATTTAAAACTTAATCGGTAATACAAGCAACATTTCATTATCGCATAAAATAAATTATACATGTAGGAATAGACATTTCAGGTACTCCTTTTGTTATTGAACCGATTTATACATACATATGTATATGTATGTTTTCAAAGAACCTTCCATTGATTTGTAGATGATCTTAAAAAACGCTAATTTTATTTTTATTCTTTGTCACAAATTTAAAATTGGTAAATTTATCAGCTATAATGGTATCATTTTCGTAACGGTAAAATAAAAATGCTTGGTTTGATAAAACGTTTTTGAAAAGTTACAGGCTTAGCAACTGTGAACTTTAAAATACTTCATTCATTTTAAATCAGTCGTTTGTGAAGTACGGTTGCTTGAAAGTTTAAAAAGAGTTAGTGTTAAAAGTTAAAAGTATTATACATATATTTAAATAACATCGTTTTGGTGAAAGATAGACAATTTTCTTTGTGCAAATTTTGTGTGGAAGAATTCTTTAAGAATACATAAAATTCAGGTAAGTATTTTTTATTTCAAATTTTCATACAACAAGTAAGAGTGCTATATTCGGCCGTGCCGAATCTGGACATACCCTTCACATTTTATGTTATACGCCATTTTTTTCATTGTTTCCGATGCCATCCTCGATTTTGAATTGTTACGGAATTATCTGTATTCTACTAGTCAAGCTCTTTCATTTGACACCCATATTGAAGGTGTTAAAAAATGTGTTCCGTCATTTTGCTTAAGACGGCATCTTGGATTTTACATTTTTAAATAATTTACTGTATTCTACTGGTGAAGCCCTTTGATTTGATACCAATATTGAGGGGCTTCAAGAAGTTACATTTAAAAATACCAGATTTGGCCCATATATAAATTTATTGTCCGCCATTTTGTAGTGGCGTCTAACATGAATTTTAGTTTTTTTATAGTGCTTGTACATATATCGATAGTCAAGTTCTTTCAGATGATACCAATATTGACTTTCTCGGTTGTCTATAAGCTGAAAAAAATTAATTTTGGTTTGTAAATTTTTGGAATATATGTATATTTTAAACAAAATTTTTTGCCTGTAACTTTGCCGATTAGAGCCCGCTTTATCCAAAATTTTTCACGAATATCTCTAGAAGCATATATTTACGAATAGTAGCAAAAGTACCTGTAAATTATTCTATGGCTGAAAAATTTTAATTTTGGTGGCAAAGATGGAAATGAAATGAAAAATGGAAACAAGTAAGAATGTTATATTCGGCCGTGCCGAATCTGATAATACCCTTCATCATTATGTACATAGGTATAATCTCACATCGTAGCTTAACTTATATTTCATGTTATTCCCCTGTTTTCTTTATTATTTCCGACGCCATCCTCGATTTTGAATTTTTAGGTAGTTAAGTGTATTCAACTAGTAAAGCCCTTTAATTTGATACCCATATTTATGGGGTTTAAAATTTGATCCGCCATTTTGTTTTAGATGCCATCTTGGATTTTACATTTTAGAATAATTTACTGTATTCTACTGGTCAAGCCCTGTAATTTTATACCAATATTGAGGGGGTTCAAGAAGTTACATTTTAAAATACCAGATTTGGCTCATATATACATTTATTGTCCGCCATTTTGTAGTGGCGGCCAACATAAATTTAAAGTTTTTTGTGGTGCTTTTATTGATCTAGTCAAGTCCTTTCAGATGATACCAATATTGACTCTCTCGGTTTAAAAAAATTTTTTTTTGCCTATAACTTTACCGAGAGGAGCCCGATTTTCCCAAAATTTTACACGAATATCTCTAGAAGCATGTTATATCTATATATATATATATATATAGCAATAGTCCAACATAAATTTAAAGTTTTTTATGGTGCTTTTATTGTGCTAGTCAAGTCCTTGCAGATGATACCAATATTGACTCTCTCGGTTGTCTAGAATCTGAAAAAAATTGATTTTCGTTTGCAAATTCTTAGAATATATAATTTTCAAAAAAATTTATTGCCTATAACTTTACCGATTAGAGCCCAATTTATCGAAAATTTTTCACGAATATCTCTAGAGGCATATTATATTTACAAATAGTAACAAAAGTACCTATAAATTATTCTATGGCTGAAAAATTTAAATTTTGGTGGTAAAAATATGGGAAAAAACAGGCAGTCGTGTTTATTTGCTCATATCTCAGAAAGTTATGGGGGGATTGTGCTGAATTTCAATAGCGATTCATTCCCGGATATTTCCAAAAGATTGATACCATATACAGATCTGAGGAACATGTGGTTGCTTCTAAAAGTTGCTTTCAACCAACAGTTGGGCAGACGGACAGACAGTCTGGGCTTAATCGACTCCTATATTCATAAGCTTTCAGAAAATATATACTTTATGGGGTCGGAAATGAAAATTGTAGAAATTACAAACGGAATGACAAAGCTATATATACCCTTGTGCACCACAGGTGAAGGGTATAAAAATAATGATAGGACTTATGCTGTGTGATCAGCAACAAAATTGTAAATTTTCTAATTTCTTTTTACTTGTATAATGCAGATTCGGAGTTACTTATATTTTGTACATCTTTCATACGTACAACTTGCATTTGCAGCCTGAAATAAATTTTAAAAGGTAAGTATCAAAACGTCTTGTTTCTATTGAAGTAAAAATGTATATTAAATACTTTTTTATGTAGGAAAAATGATAAAAAAAGCCACCAAGCAGGAAGATAGGTAAGAACTTTTGTAAAATATTATATTTCACTTTTTATTGATTTATTTATGTACATTTTTTTCTAACAGAGGACGTTTCTATCTTGTTGAGTTTGAAAATGGCGAGCTTTACGTGACAGGTTGCACAAACGTGAAAATCGAAAACAAAAGTAACTGTGTTGTAAAGGTGCATGGCGGGAGATATGCAGCTAAAATAATATCTAAAAGTGGTAAGTTTTTATATTTAAAATTTGTTTAATTATTTTATATACGTATATAAGGAAGTAAGTTAACTGATTCTTCATCGCAAAGCCCAATTACAAAAGCTTAGGACATGAAATTCGGACAATGGGTATATTATAGCTATGAAGGAATTTTTTAAAACACTTCCTTTAAGGGGCTAAAATTGGTTATATTATATATATTTGCTTAACTAAAAATGATAAAGATTAACATTTATTGTAATCTACTCAAAAATAAGCGGTTTTCTTAGTTTTCACTCTCTTACGAAAAAAGCGTGTACAAACTATAATTTGGTTCTTCTTTAGTAACCTTAATAACTTTCAAACACATAAAGCTAGAAAAAAAATTTTAGTTGTATTAGTTAATCCCTAACAAATTATTGGACACCTTAAAATAAATTTCTTGTATTATTCACAGGGACCGTAATAATTATTCCTTTTTTCATAAAAGTCAGATGATAACAGTTATTTTTTGATTTTTATTTTTTTGAGCAAAAATAAGTTATTTTTTTATTTTTTCGAGCAAAAATAAAAGTTATTTTTTGATTTTTATTTTTTCGATCAAAAATAAAAGTTATTTTTTGATTTTTATTTTTTCGAGCAAAAATAAAAGTTATTTTTTAATTTTTATTTTTTTGAGCAAAAATAAAAGTTATTTTTTGATTTTTATTTTTTCGAGCAAAAATAAGTTATTTTTTGATTTTGATTTTTTCGAGCAAAAATAAAAGTTATTTTTTGATTATTTATTATTATTATTTATTGTTATAATTATTTCTTTCATTGTTAAAAACTCGTCTTTACCGTTACATTTAAATAATATTTAATATCGAAAAAATAAAAATCCAAAAATAACTTTTATTTTTGCTCGAAAAAATAAAAATCAAAAAATAACTTTTATTTTTGCTCGAAAAAATAAAAATCAAAAAATAACTTATTTTTGCTTGAAAAAATAAAATTCAAAAAATAACTTTTATTTTTGCTCAAAAAAATAAATATCAAAAAATAACTTTTATTTTTGATCGAAAAAATAAAAATCAAAAAATAACTTATTTTTGATCAAAAAATAACTTTTATTTTGGCTCGAAAAAATAAAACTCAAAAAATAACTTTTATATTTGCTCAAAAAAATAAAAATCAAAGTTTTAAAAAGCAACATATTTTATGATAGACTAATGCATAAGGATCAATATGGTATACTTGAATCCGTTTTACGACATTTGCTTCTAAATGCTTTTTTTGCTTTAAAATTCCAAAATAACTGTCATTTTCGGTCCCTGATTATTCAACAGGACTAATTGATAATTATTGCCAAATGTAACATGTACATTTACATAGGTAAAATTTCTGCAAACTTTTATTTTATACTTTTTTGCAAGAAAATTATATTTATTCGCTTTAAATCACGTATATTAAAATATTTTACTGCTAAATCGATATTTGAACAACACTTAAATTTAGAATTTGTACATTGATATACAAACTTATTTATAAAGGTAAATTTTTTAAATTCACTGAGACTGAAAATATTATGTGCGATCCAAACGATTTCGTATATTTATGGTACTTTTTGTATTTTTTGCGTTTGCGATGCTAGAATTTTGATATTAGTGACTATTATTTCGAGGTGAGACTGAAAATATTATGGGCGACTTAAAACGTAACTTTAAGTATTTTTATTGTACTTTTTGAATTTTTTACAATAATAAAGCTAGAATTTTGAAATTATAAACTTATTATCCGAGGTAAGATTGAAAATGATTGTATTTCTTCGCATTTTCTTTGGTAATTTTTTTATATTCTACGTTTAAAATCTTGTTTTTCTTTAAATTGATTCACGTTGTGATTGAAAAGAAATTGGCCACCAATTGTTTTTGGGATTTTTATGACTAATGATCCTTTTAAAAAAAAAGGTAGTTTCATTCTCCCTTTTTTCTTGACGTTAACCATTTGATTGTGAGATTTCCACAGCAAGTGAATCGGAATCTTTTTGGTTTAGGCAGTATGATGAGGTTTTAGTGGCAAATTTTTGTCAATAGATTTAGGTATTATTCTATTATATAATAACTTAATTTATAACATTTCAAGTTTAGCCGATATAAGGTTTTACCCCTTAAGGTTTAAATTTCCAAAAATCACTTCTAAGTGGAGCTACACATCACACTGTCCAAATTTTATATTTAGTTTTTTACGTTTTGGCTGTGCGATGATGAATCAGTCGTCGGTCACGTTATTCTTTCATATGTACTAGTATGTTCTGCGGTCTACCTATTCAATCGAGATCTTTTTGTAAATGCGACTATACTCTGTGTTTAGTTTTTTTTTACCATACACAAAAAACATTGAAAAATAATTTTTGTTGATTCAACATGTTTTTTTTTCTGTTTTGGTCATACGTTTTGGTTTTGCGCATGCAATTTTAAACGATTATAACTTCTAAAATACTGAACCAATTTTAATAAGATTAAGATTGTGCATATCTGTAGGAATATTTTATTTTATTCAAATCGGTTATATAATGTGAGCATAGATGTGTGACTTCCCTATTAATATAACTCCCTATAAATATAATAACATTTATATAAGATATAGATTTTACAGAAACTGGTTTTGATAACTGAGAGTGAATTCTTGTTCTGTGAAAATAAAAAAATAATAGTTTTATAGAACGAGAATCGACCCCCTGGGCTAGTATTAGTTTTAAAAAAAAGTAATAAGATCAAATTTTAAATAAAAGGAAATTTTGATAAATTAATTGTAATAAAAATAAATAAAAAATTTATTACTGTAATTTTTTAAATAAAACAGTATAACTACAAATAAATATAAAAAAATTTGATTATAAAAGGATAATATTATAACAATTTATTAATAACTACCATATTACCCGCTACTTCGATAGCGCAGTTCTTACTTTTTACTGAATACTCAAGTTCAGGGACCGTAACAATTATTCCTTTTTTCATAAAAATCAGATGATAACAGTTATTTTTTGTTTTTAATTTTTTCGAGCAAGAATACAAGTAATTTTTTGATTTTTATTTTTTCGAGCAAGAATAAAAGTTATTTTTTGTTTTTTATTTTTTTTAACAAAAATAAAAGTTACTTTTGCTTTTTATTTTTTTGATCAAAAATTAAAGTTATTATTTGCTTTTTATTTTTTCGATCAAAAATAAAAGATAGTTTTTGATTTTTATTTTATTTCTAATCGAAAAAATAAAAATCAAAAAAAACCTTTTATTGTTGATCAAAAAAATAAAAAGCAAAAAATAACTTTATTTTCTGCTCAAAAAAATAAAAATCAAAAAATAACTTTTATTTTTGATCGAAAAAATAAAAATCAAAAAATAACTTATTTTTGCTCAAAAAAATAAAAATCAAAAAATAACTTTTATTTTTGATCGAAAAAAAAATCCAAAAAATAACTTATTTTTGCTCAAAAAAATAAAAATCAAAAAATAACTTTTATTTTTGATCGAAAAAAAAGCAAAAAATAACTTTTATTCTTGCTCGAAAAAATAAAAATTTTAAAAAGCAACATATTTTATCATAGAATAATGCAGAAGGATCAATATTGGTATACTTGAATCCGTTTTCCGACATTTACTTCTATATGCTTTTTTGTTTTAAAATTTCAAAATAACTGTTATTTTCAGTCCCTGCTCAAGTTCTTTTTTTAATTACTAAACGTTTTCTGGTTAAAATAATTTTTTTAAAAATTTATTTTTCTGATTTATTTTAGTTATAAAAAAGTACAGTGAGTATATATCTGCGATATATTTTAAATTCACAATATGCAAAAATGAGTATAAAAAAAATAAAAATAACAATTCTACCTTTACACGTAGAAAATACAAAAAGTACCATAAAAATTCAAAAAAGTACCTTTTTGGTTGCCCATAACATTTTTAGTCTCACCAGAAATCAATAGTCCTTTATTTCGCAATTCTACCGTTATAAACGTAGAAAATACAAGAAGTACCATAAAAATGCCAAAAAGTACCTTTTCGGACGCCCATAAAATTTTCAACCTCAACTCGGATCAATAGTCACTAATGTCGAAACTCTAGCTTCATAAACGTAGAAAATACAAAAAGTACCCAAAACAGAAAAGTAGCTTTTTTGGGTTTTCCATATCAATGTAAAAATTCTAAGTTTAAAATGTTTAAATATTTATGCAACAAAAAAAATATTTTCATAGACATGATTTAAAGTGAGTAAATCTACTATTTTTTGCATAAAATTATGTTCTTAAAAGTACCAAACAGTTTTCCCGAATTTTCCCCTTTCTACCCTGTTATTTTGCACTTTGGGCTTATAAAATGCTGTTGATAAGAACGATATTTTTAATTGTAGAAGTGTAAAATTTCTCTGAAAAACGTATTTGGATACAGTGCATTAGTATCAACAACTAAGCGCTTTTTTGAAAATATATGATAATATACATGAATACATCTTTGTTTATTTATATAAGCGTAAATAAGGGCTACTATTTCAACTTCAAAAAGAAGCCACATGCTTAATTTAATAAATAGTTATTATTTATTTAAAACTATGCAATTATATCAAGACCATTATTATTTTTATATTTAAATTTGATTAAGTTACATATCGATGGTCACAGTAGAAAGGCCCTAACTCGCATTTTTTTCGAAGTTTAGTTTTATAGTGACTAAAATACATTTCACAATTTTCCTGAAAATTGCTTAAATCTATGAATCAGGAAAGGAGTTATAGATCAAAACGTTCGAAAATTTATACAGCGTAGTGTATTTTTCGGTATATTCAAAATTTAAAACGTAATAAAACTGACAAAATTAGATTCGAAATTTTAATGGTACTTATTGTATTTCTGCGTTTATGAAGCTAGAATTGTAAAATAAAGGACTTTTGATTCCAGGTGAGACTGACAATGTTATGGGCGACCTAATTTTTATTGTACTTTTTTCAACTTTTAAGAAGCTAGAATTTAGAAAGTAGTAAATATTGATTGATTTGGTTATAAATAGTTGATATCTCGATTGTATATGTATCAATACTCTCTTTGTTTTGTTTTTTATAGCATACATAATAAACACTCTTTGCAAAACAATTTGTTGCAAAAATGTTGAATCAACATTTTTATTAATATTTTGTTTTCTTACACACATATGTTTTGCTAATGTGTTAGTAAAAACTTTTAACGTTTATAACTCCTAAAACACTGGACCAATTTTATTAAGATTTTTTTAAATTACGAACAAAAAATTTACTGATTATATTAGATGATTTAAAATTTTAAAATCCACTTATTAGAGGCATTTTTTAGTCATATAAAATTGGCGAACTTACAAGATGTTTTATCATGTTATAATTGTTTCAGATTTTAAAACGTAGATCATACATACATGTATGTATGCTTATTATAAATATTATAATACATTTTAATATTTTTAAAACTTAAGGCAATACGACAAAATCTTAAGCGCAGTTTTTACTATTTATTGAATATTTAAGTTCTTTTATTAATTACTATTTTTTTTAATTAAATTTATAAAAACTTGTTTTTCTAATTCAGTTTTTTTAGAAAAATAAATAACCTTTTTCGTCACTCATAACATTTTCTGTCTCACCTGGAATCGATAATCCTTTATTTCACAATTCTAGCTTTATATACGAATAAAATACAAAAAATACCCTCTTATCGCCCACAACATTTTTATTCGCACCTGGTTTAAATAGCCATTAATTTGAAACTCTAGATTCATAAACGGGGAAATTGCAAAAGGTACCATAAAAATTTAAAAAAATTCTATTTTCGGTCGCCCATAATATTTACATTCTCACGTCGTATGAATAGTCACTAATTTTGAAATTCTAGCTTCGCAAACGTTGAAAATACTAAAAGTACCATATTTGCGAATATGAATATTCAATTGAAAATTTTGTGGCATTATACATATATGTATACCGTGATTTCGCTAGTACAGCTACTATGCGAAACTATGAAAACACGACTAAATTTGACAACATATATTACTGCTTGTATTTCAGACAATAAAGATTATCTTTTCGAACGTAAAACTCAATATAAATTAATAAGCAAAACACCTACATATCCGGCTCAAGAAAAAAAAAATGAAACACATGTTTTTGTTTCTCCCCCCAACGAAGCTGGCTTATTTTGTACTACATCAAAAAATATAATTTCTCCTACAAATAATCCAATAGAAAATAGTTTAAAACTATCACAATACCCCAATCTCTGTAACAGTCTAAGATCGTCAAATAATACGCCTGTTGTATTAGCAGAACTAGAGTCTTCACTCGATGGATCGAACTCCTCTTTAACACCAGTTACTTCCGACGTCTCTCACTCAGAAATATCATTTAAATCTGATTCTTCTGTTGCATCATTTAAGGTGTCTTCTTTAAACTCTGTTTCAAGGGAAATGAGCGATCAGGAATTAGATACTGTATTCCAAAATACTTCTTCCAAGAGCCACAGATCATGCTCACTATCAAATATTTCTGGCGCTTCTTCCGCCAAATTGTCACTGCAATCGTCTCCTATTGAAAGTTCTGGTTTAAATTCCTTCGCCATAAAAACATCTGATGCATTGCAAATTTCAACCAAAAACCAAAAAAAATATAAAACATTTTCCTCCTTGGATAACTCAAATTCAGTTACGTCATCCATTTCAAACTTGAATATACGTTCTTTCAATAAAAAAAAGAGTTTTACTGATTTGTCAACAAACACTATTTCTTCTACCAATCTGAATTCAGCACCTTGTTTTACTAAAACTAGTCTTAACAGCACAGAAAATACTTCTATGTCTTTATCTAAGAACACATTCTCAGAATATTTTCCCGAGTCAACAATAAGTACAACAAACGATATTTGCAACTCATCAAATAATACTTCCATATCGCAAAATCAGAGCATACAAATAATTGAAAACCCTTTGGAATTGCTAAATGTTAAAGTTCCACATAGAAGCAGTGTATCTAAAAAACACTTCTGCAAGTTTTGTAAATCGTTACAAACAAAAATTTCGCGTCACTTTTATTTAAAACATAAAACTGAAAAGCAAATTAAAGATGCACTTAATTTTCCATCTCGGTCAAAGGAGCGATTGGAAATAATAGAAAAGCTAAGAAAAGAAGGTGATTTCATGCATAACACTTCCAAAGAACACAACAGCGGAATTTTGATTGTAAGCAGACAACAGCAGTTAAAACAACAAAACAATGCTGATGATTATGTTTGCTGTAGCAAATGTAAAGGGTTTTTTTTCAAAAAATACTTTACGAAAACACTTGCGCAAATGCGATAAAAACAAAACAAAAAATTCAAGATACAATTTATCAAATGGAAGAAGATTAACTCAATACATTCACAAAGCAGCAAACAATACACTCAGAACAAAAATATTTCCCGTTTTACGAAACGATAATGTAACAAAAGTTATAAGGTATGATGAGTTAGTTATTAAATACGCAAATAAATTAACAGAAAAATACACTCTAAGTCATCAGGAAGACTTAATTCGATCGGAACTGCGACTCTTAGGAAGATTCTTAATTGCAGTTAAAAATCTCAACAGTAATATTACCGAGTTAAAAAACATTTTTAAGCCATCTTTATTTGATGTTTGCGTAAAAGCCCTTCGAGAAACTGCAAACTGGGATGATGGCTTAAAATGGTTTAAAACGCCTGCAGTTGCACAACATTTGACAACGTTAATAAAAAAATGTGGTAAAACACAACAAGCAGAACTCATAAAAACTCAATCAGAAGACGCAATAAAGGAACTTAAATATTTTCTGGATTTATGGGATGAGGATATAAGATGTATTAACAAAAAGGCTTTCGACGATCAATGCACACAAAAGCGATCAAAAAAGACTATATTACCTACAAAAACTGACATAAAAAAGTTATATGTATTTTTAAAAAACAAAATGTTCAATAATATTGCTGTGCTTGACGAAACTTTTAATTTGATGTGCTGGAAGGAGCTAGTGAAATCATCACTTATTTTTATACAAATATTTAATAGACGGCGGGCAGGAGAAATAGAACGCCTTACTATGGAAAATTATTTTAATAAAGAGGTAATTACCGAACATATTGAAAAGGAAATGTTGGAAAATATGACTGAGGAATCCGTAGCATTCGCAAAACAATACGTTCGATTGACAATGCGAGGAAAATTGGGAAGAACAGTTAGCGTATTGTTGAGTCCATTATGCATTAAAGCACTTGATTTAATAATTAAATATAGGACAGAGGCGGGAGTAACAAATAATGAATATATATTTTCCATGATTTCGGATTCGAAATTTGCTAAGCGCTATTATAGAGCCTGTCCTCTTTTAAAACAATTTTCTATTGAATGCGGTGCTGAAATGCCTGAAAGTTTACGTGGAACAACATTAAGAAAGCATATTGCGACTTATACGTCACTATTGAATGTAGAAGATGCAACTGTGGATAGACTTGCAAACTTCATGGGTCATCACAAGGACATTCACAAAAACATATACAGAGTTTCGGTTCCAGTATCAGAGGTAACTTGCATATCAAAACTTTTAATGTCGGCGGTTGGGGATGATGATAATGATGAAGAAGAAGATGATTATACTGAAGTTCAAGTACTACAAGAATCAGAGGATACTGAATTATTACATAAATCAGATTCAATTCAAAACACAAGTTCATCATCAAAAAAAAAAAGAAGTAGTAAGTAAAACTAAGAATTTGTATTTAAAATACCCTGTTTTAATATAAAACTGCAAGTATGTGACGAAAATCGTTCATTTTCAACTCAATTTGTTTTACAAAGGTATGATGAATTTTGTTTGAAATTTTAGTAATAATATTTATTTTTATATTCAGATTTTAAAAAATGTTTCCTTAATTTATAAATAATATTTTAGGTTTATTAAAGACCTATTTGACAAATTTCTGTACAAAATCTGTCAAATAAGCCTTAAATAAAGCTTAAATATATACATACATATGTATATAAATATAATTTATGAATACGGTAGCAAGTCTCTAAATTTGCTAAGTCAGACAGACGTATGCGGTGTTGTTTAAGATAGTTTGAACTTAAAATTGATTTCTTTTAATATATATTTCTTTATTAAAGCTTCTCCTTACGGGAAAACAAAACGTGTCAAATGGACACAACAAGAGAGAGATGCCATACACTCTGTTTTTGGCAATTTGAAAGAACTAGATAAGCTTCCAAGTACGATGCAATGTTTAGACGCAATTAAAACTCACTCGATTTTAAGAAAAAGAACTCCCCAGCAACTGAAGTCGTGGATCGACAATCAGAGACGATACAAATAAAAGGTAAGCAATTACCAAATATATTTATATTATTGTTTTAATATCTCACATGTGCTAAAAGTTCATCAGATTTAAAACAAAGTAGTTATTAGGTTTTAAATCAGAATGGTCTATAAACGAAATTTATTTAAAACTTTGTACAAGCAATTTTGACAATTTCCTTATAACAGTCAAAAATGGTTACGATCGGAGCATAGGTACAATTTTCCACCCACGAATGAAATCCTTTTTGCAACAATACCTATATATATCTAACGAACTGTGATTGCTTAGCTAGATTTAGATTGAAAAGCTTAAACATTACCGGGTTAGTTATTAGAGCAATAAAATGCATTTTAAAAGCCTCCCTAAATGCAAAATATTTAATCGATATGCTTTAAAAGTACATGCAAAGTTATTTGAAATATTATTCACAAAGAAACTTTATTGACTAAACATTGTTTTCTATTCATCTTATAAGTATGTATGTGTTCAATGCACTTGTTAAAATGACACGCTAATCTTTAGAGTATAAATGTTTCACAAAAACCGAATCACTTCTTCGTCATGTAATTTTTGCTTGAATGTGGTACATATATAGATAATTGATGATCTAAGTACCCAGCAAAAAAATTAGAAGTAGTGCAAAGCGAATTACATTTTCAAGACTTCTATATTAATTGTGTAAAAGCAATAGTTTTAAATGACTCCCTAAATGCGAACAATTTGTCATAAATGATGTGCCTAAAGATGAATGCAACATCATGCAAAATATCTTATACATACATACATACATATTAGTGACAACACTTAACTTCTTGAATCATGATGCAGTACAGTGACGCATTTACGAATATACGGCAAATTTTTATATTAATTTCATAAATGAGTTTCAAATATAAATATCATTTCAAGTACCATTTTAATCTATAGATATGTACCATTATTTTTTTCAGATGGACACTCACTAATGCTTGACTTAATAATGAATCATATTTTTTTCAGCAACAATGATGACCCCCTGGCTATAGTTTAAAAATACTGCAAGTAACCCTCAAACAATCGAAAAAGAAAATGAGTTGAAGATACAACAAACTATATTCCAGTACACAGAATTATTCAATGTATTGTAGTGGTTGGTGCTAAGAATTAATTTCTTTACACAATATTTTATATATATTTTTTATTTTAAGAAATGTACCTTTTAAATATGTAAAAATGAATTTAACATATTTATAAAAACTTATGAAAGATATTATTCTTTATTGATTAATTATTTAAAAAAAATTTAAATATATTCATATGTATGTATTTATAGTTAAAAGTTATTTTACAATCAAATATTTTAAAGAACAATGAATTATTTTACTTATACTATTATGCAAAAAACAAAAAAATTGATGGCCTTTAACAAAAATATGTGAACTATAGAGATTTTAACACGCTAAATTCAAATCCGTTTTCAGTTTTTTGGGCATACCTATAATTCCGCCTAAAACAATACGGTTATGCTGATACATTTCATCATAACTTGAGAATGATTAGTCCGATTTTAATGAAAACATCAGCAAGTTAACAATAAAATGTTCTTTAGTTCAGCTAAATAACTTTTTTTTATATTTTTAAGAGTTTAAAAGTTATAAAGAAATAAGTAGAGATAAAACTTTTTCATACAAAATGAGTACTATTTTTTGTTACCAAAACGTCGCTTAAAAAATTATTAGGGTCAAAATTTTACATTTTTTATAATTTTTCAGAAAGGTAAAAATATTGCGAATAAATAAGCCATACGTTGTAAAAATCGGTTGACAAAAGAAATTGTGTATGCATTTTTCGTACTTTAGAAAAACCATAGCGACATACATATGTATGTATTTATTTTTAGCTATAAATAAATATGTTAATAGTATTGGTGTCTTCAAATAATCGTTAAAAATTTTTTGATTTTTTTTTTTTGACTACTTATGGCTTATTTTATTCGCAATATTCCTACCTTTCTGAAAAATTTTAAAAATTTAAAATTTTTACCCTAAAATTTTTTAAATGACGTTTTGGAAATAAAAAACTAGAACTTATTTTGCAATAAAAAAAGTTGTATCTCTATTTATTTCTGAATAACTTTAAAAAACTTGAAAATAGAAAAAGATTATTATTGTTTTCATAAAAATTAACCTAATCATTCTCAAGTTATGATGAAATGTATCAGCATAACCGCCTTGTTTTGGGCGACATATTAGGCATGCCTATAAGAAAATCTGAGCCAGATAAACAACTGAAAACGAATTTGCTGCAGATCAGTGTTATTGGCCCCATATACACATATTTTTTTATATTTGAAGAAATCTGTTTTCCTTTAAACTTAAAAATGTATATACATACATACATATACACAGATTTTTTAAAAAATGTATTACTTATATTTTTTTAACAATTAGCTATACAATAAAAATATTAATTCTTTATTCTATTATTAACTCATCAATAATCATTCTCTATTTAATAAAAATCTTATTTCTTTATTTCATATAATAAAAAAACATTAGCGATTGTATTAAAAAGTTTACATTGCCACAACTATATTTAAAATAAAATAAAAGCAAAAACTGGTCAATTTGCAACTTTGTCTACCTTGATTTATTTTCTACATATTTAGTTTTTAAACAAAAACAGCGTTTATTTTGTTTCCGATAGAACTAACTAAAGCATTAACCGTCATATTAGGCTTGCCTTTTGACATTTCTTATAAGTATACTTTGGACAATCATCATAAAAAGATTTACAAAAATAACCAAGTTTACTTTGAAAATCAACCATCTTTCGAGCATTTTATTGATTTTGTAATTTTCTACACGTCGATCTGAAGAAGCCATCCGTAAACCAACTGTACTTATTTGCGACAGCACTTTCCACTACGTGAATAAAACTTTTTTTTAATAAATAACTATTCTAAAGTCTACTTTTTCAAATCCTAAAAGTCACGATATATTAAAGTGATACATTTACGAATATGCTTATATTTTTCAGGATGCTCATTGTTAAGATCAGTCTTGAAGCCGTATGCATTAAATCATTTTCTAAAGATAATGGCATTTATTGATCTTTCCAATAAAAAAATTTATTCTTTTAATATTTTGTGTTTTTAAAAATCTATCGGACTTATAACAGTTGTGTTTTTATTAGCTAAACACTGCCTAAAATTTCACTTATGAGATTTAAAATAAATTCAATTAGAAATGGTTTGTTAAGTTTAGTTAAATGTTTAATATAATTATAGAAAATTTAATAAATGAAAAAGCTAAGACTTGAGATTTAATTAATTAATTTAAAATTAAACGCGAAAAAGTGGAATGAAAAATATTTATATAGCTGTTGTTTTCGATATTAAAGTTTTCAAATTCTATTACATGCGTGATTTTTTATTAAATTTAAAGTAATGTAAGAAGTCTCCTCAGAATGTGACTACGTCCCTATGTGTAAAGTTCACATGACAATACAACTCTATGATAAGAAAAGTAGACATAGCTCGAAAAGTTTCGCCGATTTTTCAATATTCTAATGCCCTACGAGTTTTTTTAATTGCTGGTGTACCTTTAAAAAATACTTGTAATTTAATTTTATGTTTACCTAAGCATACATATGGGCCGATTATCGACAACAACAAAAAACAAAAATTGGGTTTCGATTGGCTTTTTTAATTTATAACGGGTGGGGCAAAAGTCCCGCTTCAATTTTGATTACCTAAGTATAACTTAGCTCAAAAAAAGATAAGTAAGTTTGATTTCCATAAAAAGTTTATTTGGTCTTTACATTTTTTTTGTTGTGATTAAAAAATTTGATCTGCTAAATGGTGATTTTGATTTGAGCTCTTTTTAAGGAATTTTTCGTGACATCCTGCAACATCTCAGGCTGGATTTCTTAAATTTCGTGTCGAATATTGTCTTTTAGATGTTAAATCGCTTGGGGCTTATTCACATAAACTTTTGATTTAAAAAACCCCTAAGAAAAAGTGGTGCTGTTAAATCCGGAGATCTGTCTGGCCATGCTATTTTTTTGACGCAATTTCCGCTAGTGATAATAGAACGATTATTTTTTTAAAATAAATATTGTAACAATTTCTGCTCGTTCTTGTGGCGTATATTTATCCATAATAAAATTTAGTCGTGTACACAACACAATTTGGAAAACAAAATACAACTTTTTGTAATTTTTGTCAGTCTATCTGAACTTATCTCAAACTGTATGAATTTAAATTACGGAGATATTTAATACCTGGGATTAGATGGATACTTTTTATTGAGGGATAATACCTTAATTCTAACAGAAAATATATATATATATAAATATAGCACTAGAAAGTACGAAATAAATGTTGTTATAGACACGACAGAAAGAGGAATATAAAACACTAACAATAATAAATAAAGTACCACATAATCCTTCTTAAAAGTATCATTAAAAGGCAGAAGAGCTCTATTATATTGTTTTTTATTTAAATTTAGCTCCTAAGTTCAGAACTGTAAATTCAAAAGCTCAGGAAATAATAGTCCATAATTCAATACTAATAAAAATTTCAAAAAGTATTAAAAGTACTACTGTTACTTTGATAGTACTCCATATAAATTTGGGTTCATAGTAATTAATTTTACAATACTATATTCAAAACATGCAGAGTACAATAATAAAAAGTAAATTTCTAGCTAGTTTCGAAACAACGGCACCCATAAGGGGGAAAAACGGGTAAAAGTTATATTTTTGTACTTTTTTGTAACTTCCAAACACATAAAGCTAGAAAAAAATTTAAACTGTATTAGTTAATCCGCGAAAAAGTATTTAAATTCATATGTATAAGGGGTAAAAATTGTCCCTATTTTTGTTACATTTCTTAAAAGAAACTTTTATAATATTATTCAATGGAACTAAATTTGAAAATTATTATCGCCTAATAGAATACGGACAATTATTTAGGTGAAATTTTCAGAAACTTTTAGGGGGACAAAAAAAGGTACCAAAAAGGGGAAAATACCGGAGAATGTGTATAATTCCTAATTACAAGACACATTTTTTTTTAATAAAATTTGAAATAGAGATTTCACCAGACATAAAAAATTATGTAATTTAGTAAAAATTGAAACACATTTATAACAGGGTAGAAAGGGGAAAATTCGGCAAAGCAGTTTGGTACTTTTTTGAACATAACTACTTTCATGCAAAAAAGAGTAGATTTACTGACTTAAAATCATGTCTCTTAAAATATTCTATTACATAGATACAGTTTTGAAACTTGTACTAAAAAATGTACTTTTTCGCATTTCTATGGTACTTTTTGTATTTTCTATTTTCTAATGTTTGTTACATAGATATTTGCACATATCAGTTTTGGAATTGGGAACTTGTACTAAAAACTGTACTTTTTCGCATTTCTATGGTACACTTTGTATTTTCTACGTTTATAAAGATGGAATTGTTAAGCTGAAACTGAAAGTGTTAGGTGCGACCAAAACGGTACATTTTATCTTTTTTATGGTACTTTTAGTATTTTCAACGTTTGCGAATCTAGAATTTCAAAATTAGTGACTATTCATTCGACGTGAGACTGTAAATATTATGGGCAACCGAAAATAGATTTTTTGTAAATTTTTATGGTACCTTTTACAATTTCTCCGTTTATGAATCTAGAGTTTTGAAGTAATGGCTATTTAAACCAGGTGCGAATAAAAATGTTATGGGCGATAAGAGGGTATTTTTTGTATTTTATTCGTATATAAAGCTAGAATTGTGAAATAAGGGATTATCGATTCCAGGTGAAACAGAAAATGTTATGAGTGACGAAAAAGTTTATTTATTTTTCTAAAAAAACTGAAACAGAAAAACCAGTTTTTATAAATTTAATAAAAAAAAATAGTAATTAACTTAAATATTCAATAAATAGTAAAAACTGCGCTATCGAAGTAGCGGGTAATATGCTAGTAGTTTATAATGTCGTTATTTCTGAATTTAGCAATTTCGAAAAGTACCACAAAATTAGAAGAAGAAATACCTTCTGATTCTCGCATTTAATTTTCAAGCACGACTTTATTAAGTATTTTGTGATATATTTCTAGATTCATAAACTTAAAAAAGGATTATTATTCTTCTGACGTTCGATCTGAAACTGGACCAACAGTGGTCCATTTCTATTGTTTTTAATCTAAACTTTGACCAGTGACTAATTTCGAATTTCTAACTTCATAAAACCAGAAAATGCAAAAAGGACCACAAAATTAAAAAAAAATACCTTCTGGTCCACACTTATAATTTTTTATCTTAGTTTTGATCAAATGTTTCTAATTTAAAATTTTTAGATTAATTAAACAAAACCCTAAAAAAGTTTAGGGTGGCGCAAAACTACCGTTAGGGTAGTATAATGTTTAATAACTTTTTATGTATGTATGTATGTATGTAAAATTATATCCCTCAAATGAAAGCCATTTTCGGCCACAACAAAACAAAAATAAAAAACTACTATTTTGTTCCACTTTATATCTGAAGCTGGACCAATAGTCACTAATTTATACTTTTAGGTTAAGTTATTTATAATTTTATATTTAAAAATTCTCAGCCTAGGTTAATAATTTAAAATATAAAAAATCTAGATTCTAAAACTCTAAAATTTAAAAAGTACCATTGAAATTAGAAAAAAGTGCATTCTGGTTCACCCATATCATTTTTAATTTTAACTTGGATCAATAATCTCTAATTACATGTTTTTACATTAAAAAAAAATTATTTAAAAAGAAGTATCTTTTCGTTCTCAAATTGTTTCAATTTTCCGTCTCAACTTATGATTTCCAATCTTTAACTGGACTAATTAATCCTCATTTAAATTCTCTACTTTTATAAACTCAGAAAAGGCGAAAAGTATTATAAACCTTAGAATGTTCGTTTAGTAGCCCTATATTGTTTTCCATATTATCGCGAACTTAAAGCGATAAAAGATTATTTACTTCTCTCAGAATTAATTAATTCAGAAATTTTCATTAAGGTAAAAAAGGTACCACTTTCTAACATTCGTTAAAATAATTTCAAATAACCATTTTATATACAAACATATTTTAATAAACATCATTCAAAGTGAATAAATATACTCTTCTTTGCCAAAGAACAAATACGCTGTAAAAAGTACTAAACTATTTTCCTGAATTTTCCCCATTCTATCCTGTTGTGAATATGAATAAAGTTTCACTAAACTAAACAATTTTTCATGTTTGGAGTAACCCATATTTAAAAGTTTAATCAAATTTGTAGATTAGTTTGAAATTAAACATATTTTTCTGTATTTGTTTATAATTGGAATCTTTTTTGTCTTTCTTAAAAGTACCAAAAATTTAATTAAAAAAAAGGACCGAAAACTTGTTCACATATTTTTTTCGGAATAAACAATTTAAAGAGTACACAAATTTCGTTCAAAACGGCGAGACACCTGCCTGCTCACTTTTTGGCTAGATTAAGATAGTTGCTAATGTTAGTATGTACCTTTTTAATCTTCAAAACGTTAAAATTTCCTAAATCCTAAATGGAACTATATATTACAAAGGGAATCCACGGTTTAAATTGCATACCTAAAACTTTCTGTGTCTGAGCTGTCCGCTGATAAAGCAGACAGTCAGTCACGTTATTGATAAATTTTTTAAGTAAAAAGATAAAAAGAGAAGTGGTTAATCAGGTATGTAATAGAAATCGTTCGTTTTCAAATTGATTTTAAAAATTGTAATGAATTTTGCACATTTTTAAGTTTTTTATTTTCGTAATAAAATTTTTTTTTTACAAAATTAACTAAAGCAATAGCTGCGATAAAAAGTAACCAAAAATTCTTTAAAATTTGATTTTAAACAAAAATCGAGTTACATCACAAATCTGAATAATTTTTTTCATCATTTTGAATAGATTTTCAGAAATCTTATGATTTTTTATTTTTTTTTTAACAAAAAAAGTTTTCATGATTTCTAACAGAAATATTTTTTTTAGTATAAGATGTATTATTGCTACATCATATAAATTCTTAAATAAAAATTAAATAAACGTTTTCTATTATAACTTTAAATCAAATATACTGGTAATAAATTTTTAAATTTACAAAACAAAAATTTTTATACAAAATTTATTTTGTAAACCTTTTGTATATTTGTTTGTTATGCTGATGGAATTTGTTTGTGAATGGAAAAGACAACGTTGGGCCGATAGTAAACACATCACTGCATTGAGTTGCATATATAAAAATAGTTATGTACTAACATGTGGTAGTTCTTCTGCAAATTTGTCCAAAATTTGTTAATAATTATGTAAAGCAACACAATTACTCCCGAGTAGATGATATGATCTGTTATCTAGGCAATTAGTCTTATTTCGAGTGTCGCAGTCTGTTAACATATTTTTGGTACCATATAAAATTTACTACGACAATGTGATCTTTATTATATTAAGGTATTTCAAGTTTGCGCCAGAATGACATCTACTTTGCCAGCCATACTAGAGCGGGCAATACCGAGAGTGATTAACAAAATTTGTAATGATTTTTGATTCTCGGCGATTGATTAAAAGCAGCATCAGTAAATTTGCATGTTTTGAGTATACTAAGAATGGCTTGTTTGTCAACAATACTATCATAACACCATGAGTAATATTAACATACATATGTATCTGTAACAATAATGGTAATTTTATTTTTAACAAATCAACTATCTCAATATCCACAGCCTTTGCAAAGTCATCCCGACGTCCGTTTTCCAAGACCTGTAATTTAACCAATTAATAAGCACAATATTTCATAATCAAACATTGAATTACTACCTGTGGTATTTATTATAACTTTGTTATTATAATTTTAATATTAAAACAGCAGTATTTTTTACTATGAGACCACTAATACCAGATTATAAAATATCTTTAGCAAACTTTTAATCAGAACAAATAGTAGCACCATAAAACTTATTTTTAATAAAGTTTTTATTTATTTGTGTAGTATCAACCACAATTTGCGATCTGGTTTTTAAAAATCAAATGTTGCTTCATTTCTCATTTTTTCCTTAATATAACGATTTTTAGCCATTTATTCGTGCCGATTGAGGGAACACATACATAAGCAACACTGGGTCATTTGGCAGTGAAACTGCGAAGTAAATTAAAAATTTATGACGCAGGCAAACAATTTACCAAAAATTTGTCAAATATCTGGCAATAATTTATACAACTTGCAGAGAGGACCTTTTGAGATCATGTTCCAAAAAGGCTCGCACCGCAGATATATGACCGCGAAAGTCCTGTTACGAACTAACTTTAATTTATTTTTAATTATGTACAGAAAAGTAATGAAATTATTGTTGTAGTAGGAATATAAATTTAGGCTCTTTCATATTCTGAAGCAAAAAGTTAATTATTTTTCTGCCCTCGAAAGTCCTGCAGTACATATATATATATATATATATATATATATATATATATATATATATATATATACATAAATAGTATTGTTTTGATTTTTATTTCTAATCAACTTTGTTGTGTATGGTTAGGGTCAAGCTTTTGTATTCAAACAACTAAATTAAATCAACTGTTTCAAACACATTCATACATATCAATGAAAAACCACAACAGAAACCAAATCTGATTACACACAATTTTAAAACTTTTAGGTACATACCAAACACATTCATACATATCAATGAAAAAACCACAACAGAACTTTTAACAACAGAACAACAATACAATAGGGTGGCACTTATATCATCGTTGTTAGTTTTCTCATACAAAATTAGTATACAAATCCTAACCAACCCCAGCCAAACCCCCGCACAAACCCCGCCCAAACCCCGCCCAAACCCCGGCCAAACCCAGGCAAGCCAAGCCAAGCCAAGCCAAGTCGTGCCAGGCCAGTTGCCGAATCTCATTACTCACACACAATTTCAAAAACTTTGTAGTGTACGGTTTGATTTAATTTATTTTATTTGGTTTTAGTTAATTTGTGTTTTTTTTTATCAGCCAGCATTAAAATTTATTAGTCATTTTGTTCTTTGCAAATTTGTATATATTTTTCTTTATCTTATTATTTTTCTTTCTCACTGTAAAATTTTGTATTAGGTAAGTGACAATTGACGTTCTGCTTGCAGAATCTGGTAATTCTAGGCATAAACTTAACGAAACATGTTGACAAGTCTGTAATGTCAATTTTAAGAAAGGTTTAGAAAAAGTTAACATCCGATTCTCGTCCATTTTCTTCAAGACCACACTACTGAAAAGATCAGAATATTATAAGAAAAAGTTTAAGTTCAAATATTAAAGTTAAACATAACCTTTGATTTACATATATTAGAACCAGTCAACAAAATTTATCAGAAGGTATGTACTCGATATAAATTTTAGCACACTGAAACGTAACCTGTGTATTTTTATAAAAAAATAAAATATCAAAATTTCTAAACAGATTATACTGCGACTGTATGTGGCATCAAACCTTTTCACCAGAATTGTCAATTCTTTGTCGGTCAACCCTCGTGGTTGGAATTGGCCAAGTAGACCAATTCTTTATTGATTGCCAGGTAGATATACATATATAAAACTGCATCAGTGTAAAAGTTAATTTTTTTCTTATATGAATTTCATCCTTTTTTTTTCTTTTCATTGAATAAAGTTACACAATTTTAACAATAATTACGTCGCAGATAATTTTTAATAAATAAGAAACTTTCCGTAGTCTACTACCAGCTCATATTAAACTTATTAAAACTTGATCAACAAGAGCGAAAGAATAAATAAAACTGCAGAAAAACGTCATTATATCGAGCTACATACATATATTTCTTTGGATTCCTGTTTTGAGTTTACAAATTATGCATCTCCCAAAAAGTTTAACTTAAAATGCACAGGGCAAGGATACCCACTAAGCAGAACCCGAATTTGCATTAAGTTTAGCATGTTTTTCTCTCGTTTGGCGGTATATTTGCTAATTCTATATTGAGTACCTAAAATATTTACGAAATAATTACTAAATATTATATTTTCTATTTAAAGTTAGTGTAAAGTGTGAGCATTAATTGTCAATTACATACAAAATATTTGGGTTAGAAATAACTAATTGAAAAAAAATATAACCAACATGGTAAATAGAAATTTTTAAGCAGCATATTTTTAACTACACCTACACATATATGTAACACATCGATAACTTGGAGGCCTTCACGTCATCGAACATCAGAGTGGTGAGTCAAATAAAAGTTAAATTATCTCTCATACATGTTTGAAACAATTGTTAGCACCAAAATCGAGATTACAAAAAAAGCTCGCAATAAAATATATACCTACCTACATACTTACATATTTTTTTTTATAAATATGTATGTAAATATGTCTTGCAAACTCTTTAGCAAAAATATGCATATACTTTTGTATGCACAAACTTAAGCTTACATACATACAATTTTAATATTAAAAATTTTTTCTTTTGTAAATTCTTTTACTTATGTTTTGTTTTACCTCTTAAAATAGATGATAACAATTGTTTCGCTGTTTATATACCTACAAATATATTTTTTTTTAAATACTTATTTATTTAACCCATTATCAACATCATAAAATGCAAATAGACTAGTTAATGAATTTGTTTATCGGTTGAAATGATTTAAATGCTCCCTCTTTATTCTGAAGTAAATAATTAAAAATCGTTGTAAACTAAAATATTATTAAGTTTTAATTCTTTAACAGCTTGTTATCTTTATTCATTAGTAACTTAATTTTTTTTAGCTTAGTATGTCTTATAACGTTAATTATGCTTTAAAATGAATTAATTTACTGAAGAAATTTAAAAAAATTAAAATGAATGGATAATTGAGTTTGAACGTGTTTTCTTTGATGATATAAATGTAGGTGATTGTGAAAAGAACTAGGGACTCTAGTAAATTAATGTCGTTAGAGTATCGGTTTTGGGAGGGTTATGAGACAGGCCTTCATACCATCTAGAAGAGCCATAAACCTAGGTGAATAAACAATGTGTGTTTTTTTTTGTGTTTGTCGACTTCAAAATATAACCATATACGGGCATTTTTTTTTTATGTATGGTTATCCGGTCCATTTTTTTCCACAGATATTTATATACAACATCTTATGTCAAAAAAGGGAGTCTATAATAAAAACTCTGTAAACATAGACTTTGGTTTAAGAAAGGACAGAACTCCCCCTTGCCCGACTGTTGCTAGTCTATTAATGGCTCCCGCAGTCCTTTGCTTACCATTGTTGTTTTAATGCTATCTATCGTGTGATAAGAAAAGTAAAACTATCTGCACAACGTGTTCATTACAGTAGTAAATGGCGCCCAACGTGGGGCCGAAAGTATTACAAACCCCGTAGTACTCTTTCGGTTCCAAAAACAATTTTCTTTTTCTATAATTTTTTTTAGAGTACATTAGAAAGAATAATAATATAAAATATTGCAAATATTCTGAAGTATGTCAGTAAATAACTTCTACACCTCTTCTGGACCTTCAATTACTTGAGATTATCAATCGAGTATATTGACCGCTGAGTTACCTAGTTGTCTTTTTACTTTATTATGAAGGATATTTACAAAATTTTATTCTAATATTTTTTTAAATAAATATAAATGTTTTCTATTTCTGTTTTTTTTATTGGTTAATTAGTCTCTAGTTAGGACTAGTGATCACAAAACATTTGCAGAAGCGAAATTTTGTCCTACCTACACTAGAATATATTACATATTTTTTTCATTGGCTGGTTGATAATTCAGCAACAGAAAATTTAATGTTTATGTTTATTTCCATAGCCTTGATTATTTTCCAGAGCACATTGTATATTTCACCTAAATAATAACTGATCACCGAAACTTATATCATCTACAGAGAAAACACAATTAATATTTATATAATAAATAAAAAAATAAAAAAAAGATAAGATAATACTTAAAAAAATAAGATAAATTTTACCCTCTACCTACTCAATTGCCTTTGTCGGAAAATTTAAATTTTTTATAAAATGTCGTTACAACGAACTCCACCACCGTCACATGTTGAAGCTACCACTTCAATTCAGGAAGCACAATGTACGATTTGTGGCAAAATTATGTCAGAAAAACATGAGTGTATGGTTATTACGAATTGTAATCACTATTTTCATAGATTTTGTATAGAAAGTTTTTTGTCTAGTTCGTCGGAATGTCCAACTTGCCAGCTTCAGTGCGAATTATCTGATTTAAAAGCGCATAATTTAAACGTTTTTGCTAAAACAAATACACGAGGACGTTCGCGAGGAGCTTTGTCAGGAAGACCCAATACTCGTAGTCAGTCTAAAAATTATAGTCAAGATTCTCATCGTACCTTGCTAGAATCTAGTGCTATAGATAATGAAGATGAACAGGCTCACGCGATACCTGAAACTTTTCCCGCTACTCCTACCAATACACAAAATAGAAACAATAGACCAACGTCAGCGATAAACAATCGTAGACAAAGGAATAATGTAGATGTCAGTCAGTTGAATAATATGATTGAAAATACCCTTACAAGATTACTTACTAATTTAAAAATTTTTCCTTCTCAAAATTCTAACAATAATGCCAATATAAACTTACCTCGTAATGAAAGACAGGAAAATTTAAACTCTATACCTAATCAAAACTGTAATTATTACCCTAATGCCAATCGAGAATCACACAGGAATGAAAATTCTTGTAACAGAGTCAATTATCCAATAGGCGAAAATATAAATATAGCTGCACCTAATCATAATAGTTTTAATTTGACTAGTGAAAAAGTTACTTCAATCATTCAGAGCTGGAATCTTAGATTTGATGGTTCGTCTTCAGGTTTGAATATTGAAGAATTTTTGTACAGAGTACGTTCATTAACAAACGATCATTTTAATGGCAATTTTACTCCAATATGTAAAAATTTAAATATCCTTTTAAGCGGCAAAGCTAGGGATTGGTATTGGCGCTATCATAAAAGCGTTGGTAATATCGAGTGGAGACATTTTTGCGAGGCTATTCAATGCCAATATAAGGATTTTAAATCATGCTATGACATTAAAGAAGAAATCCGAAATCGCAAACAAAAACTTGGAGAATCGTTTGACTCATATTTTGATGCAATTTCATCAACAATGGACAGGTTACCCTCTCAAATACCAGAAATGGAATTAATTGAAATATTAATTAGAAATTTACGACCAGAGATTCGGCAGGATATTTTGTATATACCTATACATTCAATTCCGCACTTGCGTAAATTAGTGCAAATGCGTGAATCTTTTTTAAGCGAGGAGCACGTACGAAAAAATTTAGGTTTTCGTTCACATAATGCTTTAGCCCCCCGTCGACATCTAGCTGAATTAAACGAATCTGAGGACTTAGAAAATTTAGATTTTAGTGGCAACCCTACTCACGCTGAAGTAAACGCAGTCCAAAATTCGGACAGAATTGTAAGATGTTGGAATTGCGATGAACCCGATCATTTTTGGGATGATTGCTTAAAAGAGCGAACCATATTTTGTTATGGGTGTGGTGCAAAAAACACTTATAAGCCGCAATGTTCAAAATGTTCTAACCGAAAAGTTAATTTTGCAAAAAACTACCGGTCTCCGGACACGAAACAACCGGGAAAGTAGTTTTAACCTTTCAAAATGATTCGAATAATAATTTAAATAAATTTCACGAAATAAATAATTCTGAATTAATTGTACCTAAGGTAGACGTAAACAGTAATTCAAATATAACTATCCTTAAAAGAGATAAATGCAAATGTATATCAGAAGATATATCAAAAATTATTCACCCACAACTTCCTTATCATGAGAGATGGCAAAATTATATAGAACATCGTAATAAAATTTTTCAAAATAACCTCATAGCTTCTGTTGAAAAACATAAACCCAAACGATCAACTGTTCGTATTAGAAATTATTTTAGAATGCGTAAATTTTTTAAAAAATTTTTAGTTTCTACTATAATCAGTAACCCTAAAGATAAACGTTTTTATGCAAAAGTCACATTTTTAACTTTTACCGAATATGGCCTTCTTGATACTGGCGCTAACATTTGTTGCATTGGATCAGATTTGGCTAAAACGAATTTTTCGTCATTTTCAAATTATCGTAAATGCCGGTCTTTTGTAAAAACCGCTGATGGCAACTCTCAAGTTGTTACAGGTTGGTTGAGCGTTAATGTTAGTTTTAAAAATGAAGAACACCCTTTTAAACTTTTTATTATCCCTTCGATTACTCAAAGGCTTATTTTAGGCATTGATTTTTGGAATGCATTCAATCTTATCCCCAATATTGTAGAATCAGTGGATTTTGTAGATACGTCAATAGTTAAAGGTAATATTTTGTCCGAAAATGAAAATAATAAGTCCATAATGTTGTCCGTTAATAAAGAAAAATCCGAACAAGTATCAGATGAATTAAAATATCCTTTGACACCCAATCAACAACAACAATTACAGTCTATCATTGCATTGTTTCCGAATTTTGAACAGCAAGGTCTAGGAAGAACGAACTTGATTAAGCATGAGATCGATGTTGGAGGTACTAAACCCATAAAACAACGTTTTTACCCAGTTTCCCCTGCGGTGGAGAAATTAATGTTCTCTGAAATAGACCGAATGCTAGACTTAGGCGTAATTGAACCTTCACAATCAGCCTGGAGTTCACCTATGAGGCTGGTAATAAAGCCAAATAAGGTTAGACTGTGCCTAGATGCACGAAAGTTAAATTCGGTTACCAAAAAAGACGCTTATCCCTTGCCGTCTATAGAAGGTATATTTGCAAGAATCCCCAAAGCAAATATTATATCTAAATTAGACTTAAAAGATGCGTACTGGCAAATTGGCTTAACTGATGAATCAAAAGCTCTTACGGCCTTCACTGTACCAGGCCGCCCGCTGTATCAGTTTTCAGTAATGCCTTTTGGGCTATGTAATGCCCCACAAACGATGTGTCGTTTAATAGATGAGGTAATCCCCCCCGATTTACGTAATTCAGGTTTTGGATATTTAGATGATCTTATCATAGTTTCAGAAGATTTTCAGACCCATATTTCATTATTAGTGCGTATAGCAGAACAGTTTCGTAAGGCCAATCTTACTTTAAACATTGGCAAAAGCAAGTTTTGTGTAACAAAAGTACCATATTTAGGATACATAATAGGCAACGGAGGTATAAAGACTGATCCCGAAAAAGTTAGTGCCATTGTTAACTGGCCAGCACCTAAAAACATTAGGCAGGTAAGAGGATTTTTAGGTCTAGCAGGCTGGTATCGTAGGTTTATTGAGAATTTTTCAAGTGTTGTTTTTCCCATAACGGAAACCTTATCAACAAAGAAGAAATTTGTTTGGACACCAGCAGCAGATGCCGCCTTTGAAAAAATTAAAACGTTATTATCTACAGCTCCTATTCTAGTAAATCCTGACTTTAAGAAGAAATTTTACTTGCAATGCGACGCCAGTAATTTTGGTATTGGTGCCGTATTGATTCAGTTAGACGACGAAGGAAATGAAAGGCCAATAGCTTTCATGAGCAAAAAGTTAAACACTGCTCAAAGAAATTATAGCGTAACAGAACGCGAATGTTTAGCCGCTTTAGAAGCTATAAAACGCTTTCGTTGTTACCTAGAATTGCAGGAGTTCGAGGTAATAACAGACCATGCAAGTTTGGTTTGGCTTATGAGGCAGCCTGAGCTCACAGGTCGTTTAGCTCGATGGGTTTTCAAGCTACAGTCATTCAAATTTACTATAAGTCACCGAAAAGGCAAAGAAAATATTGTCCCGGATGCTCTATCGCGAAGCGTAGATGATGAAGCAATTAATACTATTACCCATATAGAACCAGAAATCGATCTTAATTCCCCCTACTTTTCAGACCCTGAATACCAAAATCTTAAAGAAAAACTTTTGTCCGATCCCCATAAGTATCCCGATATAAAGGTGGTAGATAAATTTGTTTATTTTAGAACTGAACACTATAGCGGAAATGAAGAGCAGGAAATAAATTGTTGGAAATTATGGCTACCATATAGGTTACGAAAAGACGTAATAACTAGAGCACACGATGATCCAGTAGCTTCTCATGGAGGAATGGTCAAAACCGTCGAACTAATACGTCGAAACTTTTTCTGGCCAGGAATGGTTAAGGACGTTCGTGATTATGTGAGGAATTGTGAGACATGCAAAACTACGAAAGCTCCAAATGTTATATTAAAACCTACCATGGGAAAACAAATGGTTTCAACGCGCCCTTTTCAAAAGCTTTATGTGGATATATTAGGACCGTACCCAAGAAGCAAAACAGGCTATATTGGACTCCTTATAGTTCTGGGCCATTTAACTAAATTTCACTGGCTATTTCCATTACGTAAATTTACCTCGAAAGCAATTGAAGATTATCTCAGACAACAAATTTTCCATGTGTATGGAGTACCAGAATGTGTTTTAAGTGACAATGGCTCGCAGTTTAAATCTAATGATTTTAATGCGTTTTTAACAAGTTTTGGTATAAAACGCACCTATACGGCCGTCTACTCACCCCAAAGTAACGCTTCGGAAAGAGTGAACCGTTCAGTAATTGCAGGCATTAGAGCGTATCTCAAGCAGGATCATAAAATGTGGGACGAACACTTAAGCCAAATCAGTTGTGCCCTCAGAAACGCATACCACCAGTCGATTCATACTTCACCTTACCATGCTGTTTTTGGATTCGACATGGTAACTCACGGTAGTTCATATGAAGTTTTGATAAATATTCGCATGCTTAATGAACCTGCATATCAATTGTCTCGGGACGACAACCTAAAACTAATACGTACTGATTTACAGAAATATATAAAATCAGCTTATGAAACAAACCAAAAAACCTACAACTTGCGTGCTAGACCTCAAAATTTTACTATAGGGCAAACAGTTTTTAGACGAAGCTTTGAGAAAAGTAGTTTGGAGAAAAACTTTAATTCAAAATTAGCTCCCCTTTTTATTAAAGCTAAGGTAAAAGAAAAACTTGGCAACCACTATTATATCCTAGAAGATTTTGATGGTAAGGTGGTAGGAACGTTTCATTCAAAAGACATACGACCCTAGCAAATAAAAGAAGTAACAAACCGATTTATTTTCAGTATAAAACCGTTTTTCCAGATAATTCTGTTACGATAAAATCATCATAATTATCTAGTTTGTAGTGTACGGTTTGATTTAATTTATTTTATTTGGTTTTAGTTAATTTGTGTTTTTTTTATCAGCCAGCATTAAAATTTATTAGTCATTTTGTTCTTTGCAAATTTGTATATATTTTTCTTTATCTTATTATTTTTCTTTCTCACTGTAAAATTTTGTATTAGGTAAGTAGTATATTTGTGGGCTTTCTGGGACACCAAATTCATCCTTATGGAGATTGCATGAGGATGAATTTTTGTTTTAAATTTTCATCCCAATGGTAATTTCCCATAAGGATGAATTTTTGTTAATAATTTAAAATATTCATCCCAATGGTAATTTCCATAAGGCTGATTTTTAATTTTTGGTTGATATGCATTTTGTTATTGGTTTGTTTGTCTCAAGTTTCAATTAAAATTTTTTTATTGTCTGCAATTTACTCATACGGATGATTTTTTTGTTGTTAAAATTTTTTTTAAAATTGTGTTGTTAAAATTTTTTTTTAAATTGTAATATGAGAAAATGCAAAGGTAAATTATTATTTGTAAATACATATATAAATACTTACATATATAAATATGTGCATACAAACTTACATGTTTTAGAAAATGTATGTGCAAAATTGTTTAAATAAGAATGTTAAGAGATGAATTTTCACAGATGAATAATTTAAGAGAAAATAATTTTTATTGAATGTAATTATAGTTTTCCATAAAGATGAATAATTAAAGAGAAAATGATCGTTTGAGTGATTTTTATTAAAACAGTAAAGAGGGATTGAATAAAAAAATATATGGAAATAAACTCAAGATATACTAAACCAACATTCTTAATTGATACAAAAATATATTAAAAAGTTACATGAGTATTTACATTCCTAATACTCAACCTATTTTTTAATTAGGTACCATTAAAAATTCCAAGAATGTATTAAAATGTCTTTAAAATTAAATTATTAATTGTTAAAAAGTTGCTAAGTTAACATGTCGAGAAATATAATTCTTAAATTTTTGGAAGACTTCAACGGATATATTTTTATTGAACACCTTTGTCTTATTAATAATTTTTTAAAATTAACACAGAGTTGTAAAGACACTGAGGAAATACCTGTGCATGGAAAACACGGTGTTCATTACAAAAATTGTATTTGGGCAACGGATTCCACAACTGAGGGTCCTGACACATGCAGATGTATGATATACGGGCAGAAAAAAATTTTTATAGAGAATCTAATAAGGAGATATTATTTATTGGAAAAACGTATAAAATAACATTTTGTACATATATACAATAATTTAAACATAATTTGTGTATCAGTTAATTAATTATTTATTCTACATTTTAAGTAAGCATTATTAATAAACAAAATTTTTCAAAACATAAAACAAAATCTTCTTTTTTCACGTATGTAGATGTGTATATGAAATACATTTGTTGTTTTGTCGTGTGCTATAGCTGAAATGAAATTTAACGCTTTAATTTTATGATAACAAAGTTTTTACATAAGACATTTGAAGTTTTATTATATTTTTTATTTCTTAAATTGCACTTTTAGTTGAAAAATAAGCTGAGTATATTTTTAAGTATTCTTGGAAGTTTTCCTGAAAGTTTATTGACTTTAAAATGTATTTTCTTTCAATTGTGTTAGACATAGTCATGATAATTTAAAAAATTGTAAGTTAACTAAAGAGACAAAATATGAAAGGTTGTTGACATTAGTAAACAAAATATTTACACTTTTGTTAGAATAGGTCAAGATTTTAGAATTTTGTATGAGTGTAAATTTTATGAATATGATAGAATTTTTCGTAACGTATTTAAACAATCAATCATTTTTAAAAAAACTGTGCAAGAAGCGACATGGATTTTCTTAAAAAACCTAAGGAAAACGCTGTAAGCAAAAACAACCAAAACGGAGAAAGGACAATAGAAAAGGAAAGGATACATATAGAGGAAGTGATCATCCTACCGCCAATAGACCTCCAACTATTCCTGGCATTATATGATGGGAATGACAACATTATTTTAAAAGCAGCGGAAAATTTTGAAGCGAAAAAATAATCAACATCATTTTATTGTATTATTTGTTTATATATCTTTTTTTTATTTTTATTTTCATAATTGTTTAAAAAAAAAAATCTTAAATAACCTTAGTACTATTGTATCATTTTTATATAAGTTAAAATAATTAAAAATTCTTAATATTTGATTAAAAGATACATTTTTACTTCTTAAATAAATAAAAATACAGCAGTATAAACCACATAAATTAGATGTTTCACTTTGAATTCGTCTTGTATTGCAGATGAAAGTTTTGGAATTTCTTCTTAAAAATGAAATGAATTGTTTAATAGGTGGTTGGCCAGCAGAGCAGAAGAATTCAGCTGCTTTATTTTTAGGAAAGTAAAATGCAACCCAATGCTGTCCAGGTTTATGTGATGGATCAGTGTTAGCAATATAAAAACATGGTTTTTTAACTGATTTTGTTGGTAATTTATTGCATGCATAAACACCTTTAAATTTACTCTTTGTTATATTGTTTGAATTCAAAGTATTTTTTATTGTAATTGCATTCATAGCGTTTGAAAAATACTGCGAGACTTATCAATTTCTATTATGCTATCAAATTCACAATACACTAAACAGGTAATCGCTTCAGTAATTGGTTTTCCAAAACGTCCTTCAATGCGAATTGTCCCTTGATTTATTAAATTTCCACAGTTAGAGTTGTTATTATGATCAGGTGTTAAATCAAAAGCGAGCATAAAATATCCGTTATCAAAAAGTTCTTTAGTTATTTGATGACCTTTATCAAAATGATGAATTCCAGTTCCTTTAAATAGTGTTTGATAACCACGGGTGCTTATAATTGTGCCATTATTATAGTTAAATTCAATTGGTTGTGCGGGAAATTGCACTCCATTAACAACCAAATTGAATCTTTGTAGGTTAAAATGTTGAAAGTTAAATGGATTTTCTTTTCTATCTCCTGTATAAACTTTATTAGATACCATACCAAAAATTACAAAATTAGGTAGCTGTCCAAGTATAACATTATCTAAAGATAGCGAGTGGTTTCCAGGATGTATAGTAAATGTTTTTATTTCCACTCTCTTATATGGATATATTGCATTTTTTGATTGCAACACGTTGTGATGTGCCATTAAAATATTATTATTGATAGCAAGATGATTTATGTATAAATTAGCTTCGTGTATTTTTAAATTACATTCATTTTTATCTCCACCTTCTAAAATATAGAATTCGGGTTTCTCCAAATTTAGCGTTACCTTAATATCAACATTATTTAGCAAGTATTTTTGTTGATTAAACACATCTACATGAAGTTTTCCAAAAAGCTCTACTTTTTTTCCAATTTTAAATAATTTTCTTCTTTTATCTAATCCGGGGTTTTCTTTCTCAATTAATGAATTAATTTTATTTGTATCAACTGCCCAACCACAAGATTCAAGATGTGTTGATGTTGCATCGTTTCCATAATTTAACAATGTTTCCATATATGCTCTATAGTGATAGTTATTGTCAGGTTGGGATACATTTTTATTATTTAGATGAACTATACAGTTTCTAAATAATGAGTGTAAAAGGTTATTAACAACACTTCCGCTTCCTTTAAATTCAACGACTAGTCTAAGATAAATACTATTGAGATCTCTATAAGTTTCTCCATTTCCTAATGATACAAACTCAATAGTACTAGAATTATCCAAAGAAGCTATTGGGTTGTAGGATATTTCTTCAGTTTTAATGACACTGGTTTGAATTGGAGGAGCTTCAAATAAATCTAATTCACTTTTCATACATTCTATAAATCCAGACATTTCAAATTTACAAAAATATCTTTAAAGTTCTTTCCTCTGCAACGTTTTAATTTATTCTGCGGTCTCTGTTTTAAACGTTTTAGTTTTATACGCTTCCCTTTGCCTCTTTGCATTGTTTTAATCTTGTCGATAGCAGCCTCTGTAATGTCATTCATGACTTTTCTTCCTTGATTTAATAAAATTTGTTTTACTGGTTTTGTTCCAATTTCCTCCAACATATCTTTTCCAATATCTAATGATTTATTTTTTAAAATATGCAAACCTGTTTTCAATAAAGGTTTTAGATGGGAGAATAATGCTGAAAAAAATGATCCAATACCACGTCCATACTGTATAATTCTTGGTGTATGATATATTTCACCAATATTTTGTAAGTTATTTCCAGACTGATTATTATAATAATTTGTATACATCACATCCATGGTTGTAATAAAAATGATTTATCTTTCTATTACATAATCATTATATACGTTTCTTTTTAAAGTGTAAAGTGCAATAAACTGGAATATATTCTAACAACTCCATTACTTTCCCTTCATCATTTCGAATCATTATTGAAATATTATTAATATTAAAAGTTTCGATTGGAAAATATTCAATACGGCTAAAATGAATATAATTTTTTAATGTCGATATTGAAAATATTTTTAAACATTTCGTTTTTTTACTTCCTACGTATCGAGGTTTAATTATATCAGTGTAAATAAATACGATTTCATCTATTCCAGTGGATTCATTTTTATTAATAAAGTTGTTTATATTGGTAGGCAAATCATTTAAAGATTTATCTAAAATATATTTTTTTGACGATAAAATAGAATCTTTTCTATTAGCTTCAAACTCTTGATCAATAGTTTGAGCATTTTGTTTGATATTTGAGCTACCTTTATTTTCGTTTCTTTTTATATTTGAATTTCTTTTATTGTCACCTTTCTTTTCTTCGAATGGTGTTATAGTTTTTAGAATATTATCATCCACATTATTTAAACGTTTTGAAATTTTATCACCATTCTCTAAATTTGTTTTTGTTTGCTCGTTTGTTTTATTCATAAGTTCTTTAAATTTCAATTTAATACTTTCATGATTAATATTAACATCCGGATTTGGTGTTTTTAATATTTCATAATCTAAAGGTTGGTTTAACACATTTCGTTTTTTACGTTTTATAACATTTTCATTATCTTCTTTTTTTGTTTTATTCATTAATGAAAAAGAAATATCTGATAATCCAACTACCCATTTATCGTTTAGGTATAAAGATTGCTTTAGCAAATTTGTAAAAGTGCTTGAAGAGTTTTTATAAATATCTGTTGAATCATTACTTAATAAAGTAACATAAAGATCACTTTCTTCCATACTTGAAGCCATCTTCAAAAGAAATAATTGAAGTTAGTCGTTGTTTGCTATACATATATGATTAAAATTGGGTTATTCGCCTATGTCGGTTTGATGAATCCATGAATTATGTTCCTTTCCGAAACCTAGCCATTTTACAAACAGCTTTTTTCCACGACGTTTCAACACTTTTTCTACTAAATAAACGTTGGGAACTTTAGTTTTTAATAATTCTTCTTCATAAAATCCACCTTTTATTATATTTCCCTTAAGATCTTTAAGTTGATATGTTATTGGATTTGTTACAAAATTTTATTTATTTGAAAAACTTCTGAAGACCAATTTGGTGTATATCCTTTCTCAAAAACATTTTTATATTTGCTTATGCGAACAAAATCATTTGTCTTATATTTTCCTCTTTTAAATATTTTTAAGTTATTGTATATAGTTCTAAGAAGCCTTTTTTCATTTTTCTTGTTAACAGAGTTGGGTCTCATTTTAATAGTACGGTGATAAGATGAATTATACTCTTGCAATAATTTATCTAATATATTTATCCACTTATAATTTCCTTGCATACTGAATTGTTTCCACATTTTAGTTTTTAAAGTTCTGTTAAAACGCTCAACTACAGATGCCTTCATATTTGAAAAAGTGTGATAATGATTAATATTAAGTTTTTTCATTAGACTTTTAAAGTCTTTATTATAAAATTCTGTTCCTTGATCAGAATGAAGATTTTTGGGAGATTTTTGTTCGTTCAACTTTATAATATTTTTAAATGCTTTTGAAATCTCTGTTCCTGTTTTAGATTTCAGTGGTGCAGCATACGCATACTTTGAGAATACATCTATTACAGTAAGCATATACTTGAAACCTTTATTAAATTTTGAATATGGAATCATCTCCACTAAATCTATTTGCCATGTATCTAGAATCCCCTTCTGAATAAATCGTCGACGTTTAAAGTTTTTTCTTGCTTGACGATGAAGTTCATTAACAAGAGTTTGTTTACTCATATTTATTTAAGGAATGTAAAGCTTCGATTCATTTACGTGTTGTGTATGAATGTGTAAACATGTTTCAACAGTTTATATATCCATTTACAATGATGGTGTGTGGTCCTTCAGGTTGTGGGAAATCTACATTTATTAAAAATTTGATTGAAAATCAACACTTAATATCTAAAGGCATTGATCGAATTGTATGGTGTTTTTCTGAAAAAAATTCACTACCATTAATAAAAAATGTTCAGTTTATTAAAGGAATTCCAGAAACTTTTAGTACTAATGATAAAGAATCAACTTTAATAATATTGGATGATTTAATGCTTGAATCGTCAAATAAAAAAGTTTGTGAACTCTTCACTAAGGGGTCACATCATAGAAATTTAGCTGTAATTTTAGTAACACAAAACATTTTCCATAAAGGCGCTTATTCAAGAGATATTTCTTTAAACTCTAAATATATAGTAATGTTTAAGAATCCAAGGGATAAGTTACAATTTCATCATTTGGCTCGTCAAGTATATCCCGAAAATTCAAAAGCTTTGGTTGATGTATATAATAAATGCACTCAACATGCTCATGGTTATTTATTAATTGATCTTACACAACAAATACACAACGCATTAAGATTCAGATCTGATATATTCAATAATACTCACTATTCAATATTTGCAAATATAAACAATGACTTCCAATCTAAAATTGTTGAGGGAGAACAAACATATTCTTTATGTTCTTAAAAAAGCGAAGCCCAAACTACGTAATGCAATTTTAAAATATGTTGATGATGTTGCTATTAAAGCTATACATGAAATACTTTTCAATGTTATTAAAAAAAATCATAAAATAAACAAAACAGTTTTTGAAAAATTAAAACCATATAAAAATGCGATTAGAAAAGTTTGTTCACCACAAACCTCTATGAAACAAAAGAGGAAACATCTTATTCAAAAGGGAGGATTCTTACCAATTATTATTTCTTCAGTATTAAGTGGAGTTATTGGAAAAATTTTGGAAAATGTCAAATAATTTATCTAAACTAATAGTTATACAGCCATCAGTTTATGAGAAGTTTATAAACAAAAATTCTGATTCCACCTTTTTGCATCGAAAGCTTTTACCACTATATGCTTCACACACGTTAAAAGATATTAACAAATGGTATTATATTAAGCAAGAATTAGCGAAATATTTAATTGAAAAACAAAAATCATCAAATCAGATCATAAGTTCTAAATATAACAATTTACGTGATAATGAAACTCAGACAAGAAAAACATACAAAAAGCATATTGAAACTCAAACAATGCAATCAAAGCAAAGTAGTGTTGGAACACAATGTAATATAAACTTGCCAGAGGATATTTATACTTACGATCACGATGATCAAATTGATATGGATACAACAGTACAAAAAATAAATCCTTCTTCTGCATCTTCAGTAGGCAAACGACTAAAAAATTTTTCAAATAGTGGAACACCAAAAATTAGAATATTATCAAAGGAAGAAAATCATACAAAATTGAAGCAATCAACTTTACCGTATCAGTATTCCCCACGAGTAACTAGAAATCGTAAAAAGTTAGATTATGAAACTGAAAATGTACAATGGCAAAATATTTAGAAAATAAAACACATTTAATAATTGAAAATATAAAGTTTGTTTATTATTGATAAAAAAAATATAATTTCTTAAAATAAATAATTGCAATAGTTATAGTTTGTTTACATAAAAGTTTAATGTATTTAGAATTAATATACAACAATTATTATGGAATTTTGTATATTTTAATATTCTATTTCCATTAGAAATTTATCTAAACTATCATCATTATTAAAGCTCTCTATAATATAATTTTGATCTACAAATTCTACTTCATTATCATTTATTTTACAGATATCTTTATCATTATTATATTCTATATCCATTAAATAATAATCATCACTATCATTATTAATAAATTTTTCTTTATAGTGACCCCAAGCTAGGGTATTAATGTTATTCACACATATAAATCTTTTATTATCTAAATAGCTTAAGGATATCTTGTTAATAAGGGATGTATATACAGTGTGTAGTTTTGATTTAAAAATATACATATTTCTATAGTAAATTTTTTTATTATATAAGCAATTTTTGTAGTCAGAAAGACTTAGTTTTTTTGTTACGTTCACTTTGACACCCTTAGCTTTTTTAACTTCTTCCATATTTTCTGTTTTAAACGAATACATTTTCGCTCTCAACCCAACAAACTCTTTCATTATCTTCCCAAAATTTTCATCTTTCATCATACCTAAGACCTTTTTGTTTTTTTGTGGAATATGAAATTGATTATTAGCCTCATATTCAGATGTGTCAAACCTATCTTCAATATCTTTTTTAATGTCTTCATAAAAGTCATCCGTTTCTATTGTGTATATAAATGAATCTGTATCCATATAATTAAGTTCAACTTTAGTTTTATATTTAGGTATCATATATTCATAATGGAAATCATACATCTTCCATTTTGAAAGTTCTAAAATTGTAAAACCTAAATAAATTGGCTTATTATAGTATGAGTAAGTTCTATTTAATTCAACCGCGATCATATTTTCTTCAAATATATTACAAGAATTAAATTCTGGCTTAGCAATGAGGGCACGTGCTCCAAGTTTTTTACCAATACTTTCCCATTTATTCACAATTTTAATATCTTTACGTTTATCAACGTTTTCCATTGTTTTATCGTAAACAGCATTGTTTAATAATTTAAAAAAATTTTTTTCAAATGAGTTTTTCGCATTAGTTCTATGAAAGTTATTCAAGGAAATATATTTCTTTAACCAATTGGATTGTCGAAACTTTAATATTCTATGAATTTTGGCTAACTTTAAACCATGTTTTAAACATTGCTGCAAATTTTTATAATGAATTATATATTCATATTTATTATGTAGATCAACAATCAATTTTGTTTCTTTTGACTCGGGAGGTTTTTTATTTTCACAACAGAATGGTAGATTATTATGAATGTCATGGATTTCAACTGGATATATCAAATCAACTTCTAATATATATCCAACACTTGAATCAGTGGGAATTGAGTTCAAAGAAAAATTATTAATATCTTCTAACCACTCAAAATTACCCTCAGGCAGAGCTTCTGACATTGCCCAACCATATAAATTGTTTGCATCTAAATACATTAAGTATTTAGAAGGTAATTCATTATTATAGTCTGATAAATATTTATTATTTGCAATTGAATGTCTTTTTGTACATTGTACTATTCCTCCCCTAATCCCCCTTTGAATAAATGTTATCATGTCTTTATCAGTAAGTAAATCTAATTTAATATCCGTTATTTTTAGCATGGCATCCCATGAAAGTCCCGGAGCTGTGTAATAGTGACATGGATCTAATTGATAAATGTTTTTACAAACTGTTCTGAAATTCTCAAAAACATCTGCTAATAATAAAACATCCGTCTTTAAGTACAACATTAAATAATCTTCTAAGTTTTTGCAATCGAAAGTTTTCCAAACTTCTTTCGCGTGTGTGTAATCTTCTAGAGAACATTGTGTATCTGTTAACTTATTATAAAAATCTGCAATATTAGGTAAACTATTTTCCAAAAGCTTTTCAATAGAATTTAAATAATTATAAGGAAATACGCCTTTTCTTATAAGTAAATTTAATTTACTTTCATCATTATACATAGATTTAACAGTCTTTAAATCTCTTTTTTCTAAATTTTTCACAAGATTGTCTAAACTGGATGGCATGAATCTATATGAGTCAAGAAATCTTATTTCAATGTTATTATCTTCAATTTTTACTGTTTTTGATAACGATATATAGAGTTCTTTATTTAAGGGGATAATATTAATTGAACCATCGTCAATTTTGTTCAACTCCTTAACAAATAAATGACAATCGTAAGATGAAAAGTTATGGAAAATAACGGGGAAAAACTTTGGAGTTTTATAATTGATATTACATGAGTTATGTGCTGGCCCCCTATATTTTCCACTGAAATGACAGTGATCTCTTACTTTAACTTCATTTACAATAATTTTAGAGCAAATATGACAAATGTCATTTCTATCGAAATCAAGTTTTTCCAGTTCAGTTAAGGGTGTCATTGTTTTACTTTTTGAGATGAAATTTAAATATAAATATTTAACATCATTCACCAGACTTTCTATAAATAATTTTGGTGACTCTAATCCCTTAAAACTGCAAAATTTGTTTAAACTATTACTAAAACTACATTTTATATAATAAGCAAATGCATATGGAATATGTCTATCAACTAAAGTCGTTGATGAAATATCCCCTTTCGGAATGCATGTTTGAATATTTTCAAATATGCACTCCGAATCTGCATATATAACAAACGGTAAGTCTAACTTATTGCTAAAATTGTTAAATTCTAAAACAGACTTATCTGGGCTTGGGACGTATGATATTCTTTTTGTGCAATTCTTCTGGTGTTTCTGAAGTTTCACTTTTTGATGAAAATACTGTAAACAATCATCACATACAAAAATACTTTCATGATGTCTTGTTTGTTGAGATTTAATAAGTCTGCAAAAATTAGAATATAAATATATAAGTTTAACATATAAACTAAATAGAAAGAAATGTAGTACAAGATAAAAATAGCAATTTAAAGTAATTTTATGCACTTTTACTAACCTTGAAATATTTTTAATCCACACATAATGTGAAACAACATCCTCTCCAATACATTTTTGAAGAAATAGAATGTTGATGTGCTTAATTTTTTTCGCTTTTGTTTTATAATAGGGACCCAATACTAAGTCCGCTTTTTCATCATAGCCAAAAACATTTATACTAATATTATGATTGTTGCTTTCAAATATTTTTATATCTTTAATTTTTAGCGGGAAGCTTAATCCGTTGAAATTTAAACTGTAACCATTTATATTTATAATATTAAAACTGATATTTACTTTATATTTAAAAGTGCGCTCTGCATGTGTTTTTAAATCTGAAATGGCTGATATTATGCACCATTTGAAACAAAATTCATCATTATTTTGTACATTTATGCAGGCCTTTTTTAATGTTAATTTTTTCGGTAACGGAATGTATGATGTTCCTCTTAATGGTTGATGTTTATTTAAGTTGACTTCAATTTTAATGAGTTGTATAAGAGTCCAACCACTGTCCTTTTCCTGAAATTCCTCCATTTTCTGTAAAATATTTTGAGTTTTTCTCTCAAATAGATCATCAAACTCCTCCATGTTGAAAATTTCCTTCATTTTTGTTTGGAAGGTTTTCACTTCCAATGGAGTGTCTTCTAAGGTATCCATGTTAGGCTTGGCGTACAAGGCATAAAACTCCATATTAAATTTCAGGGCATTATGTATTTTTAAAAATTTATTAACCTCCTGCTTAATTGGTGCGCAAGCCTCTTTCATAAATAGCTCTGGTAAGAGGCATTCTTCTTTTTTATTGTCATAAGTTAGAGTTAGCAATCTAGATTTAAAGGCACTTCTAATTATCTTCACATCTAATGGAGATTTTTTAGAAACCACTCCTTTTGAACAAGATGCATGAGTCCTCTCATGCCTTTTAAGACTTTCGATATCACTAAAAATTGTTTTACATTCATAACACACAAAAGCCATTTTTATTTTAAGTTTTTCTTATTTTATTTAAAGAAGTTTAACAATTTGTTAACTTAATTTTAAATTACAGTTTATATTATTTGTTTTAGATTTACACACAAAATCTTTAATTTTTATACAGACAAATTGACCGATTACTTTAGTGAACAATACTATGAATTGCACTGGCTATTGCTTTTACTTATTTAAATATTAAATTCATATTTGGTTAGCTTTGTTCAAGGTCATTTTGAAATGTGTACTGTTGTTCTTTAAATTATTACATAATTATGCTTTTTAGTTTGTTGACTCTAATTATAAAATTCTTATGTCTATATATGTATGTACATATGTATATATATATATATATATATATATACATATATATATGTTAAATTCAAAGTTAAATTTACCTGAAATTAAAGTGGCGTTTTTATCGGATTCTATTTCAAAATATGCTTGGTTTATCATTTTTGAACGCAAATCAAATTGTTCGAAAAATATGAGGTGTTCTAATATATATACATAAAATTCTTATACAATATTATATATGTATGTATGCTAAAATCAAAGGCAATTTTAAAATTAAATTCGACGACTTCCTGGGATTATATTTCAAAATATGCTTTGTTTAAAATTATGAGGCTTTCTCAATAAATATTTTGAAAATAATTTTTAATTTAGAAAATGGACTCAAAGTTAAAGTGCGAGTTTTGTCGCTATGTTTCTTTTTTAAATGTCGCAAACAAAAAAAGACATTTTTTAAATTTTCATAATTTTGCCTTTAAAAAGGCTAAAAGTTACAAAAAAATAAAACCATCCTCATATATAACAGATATATCAGGATGGCTACCAACAACATCACCCACATCAACAGCAGAACAATCAACAACATCATCAACTGCAGTGTCATCATCATATGAGCAATATATGGATGAGGATGGTGACCAAATCTTATTAGCCTTAAGTTTAGATTCAACAACATTATCAGCTGCACCATCATCATATGAGCAATATATGGATGAGGATGGTGACCAAATCTTATTAGCCTTAAGTTTAGATTTTTAAGAAACAAAGAAATAAAACAAATGATTTAATATTTTTAAATTAAAAAAATGTATTTTTATTTATTTACTTTATGGTAGAGGTTTTTAACATTTAAATTCTTAAATGTAGTTTAATTCAAATACTGCTAAACCATTTGCTGATTGTCGACCTTTGTAAATAATTGTCCACACTTTATCATTCATTTCAGATAAGTATGGATCTTCTTTATTTAAAAATTTTGTAATTCTTTGAGGAAGATAAAACCATTTATTATTATCCAAATATGCTATGACTTTTGATCCATATTGTGATTCCTTCCACTCAAACCTTAGGACTTTATATGGTTGATGTAGGGGGATATCATCAATTTTTGTATACTGAGGTATTATACCTTGGGCAATATTTATTATTTGATCATACATCTAAAATATTTTAAATAAAATTAGAAAAAACTTCTAAATATGATGCGATTTCTTACCATTTTATTAAGCATACTTTTAAGTATTGATTAGACTAATGAGGAAAAATATTATCATTATCGTTCTTTTATATATAAGTATATCTTGAGTTTATTTCCATATATTTTTTTATTCAATCCCTCTTTACTGTTTTAATAAAAATCACTCAAACGATCATTTTCTCTTTAATTATTCATCTTTATGGAAAACTATAATTACATTCAATAAAAATTATTTTCTCTTAAATTATTCATCTGTGAAAATTCATCTCTTAACATTCTTATTTAAACAATTTTGCACATACATTTTCTAAAACATGTAAGTTTGTATGCACATATTTATATATGTAAGTATTTATATATGTATTTACAAATAATAATTTACCTTTGCATTTTCTCATATTACAATTTAAAAAAAAATTTTAACAACACAATTTTAAAAAAAATTTTAACAACAAAAAAATCATCCGTATGAGTAAATTGCAGACAATAAAAAAATTTTAATTGAAACTTGAGACAAACAAACCAATAACAAAATGCATATCAACCAAAAATTAAAAATCAGCCTTATGGAAATTACCATTGGGATGAATATTTTAAATTATTAACAAAAATTCATCCTTATGGGAAATTACCATTGGGATGAAAATTTAAAACAAAAATTCATCCTCATGCAATCTCCATAAGGATGAATTTGGTGTCCCAGAAAGCCCACAAATATACTACTTAGGTAAGTGACAATTGACGTTCTGCTTGCAGAGTCTGGTAATTCTAGGCATAAACTTAACGAAACATGTTGACAAGTCTGTAATGTCAATTTTAAGAAAGGTTTAGAAAAAGTTAACATCCGATTCTCGTCCATTTTCTTCAAGACCACACTACTGAAAAGATCAGAATATTATAAGAAAAAGTTTAAGTTCAAATATTAAAGTTAAACATAACCTTTGATTTACATATATTAGAACCAGTCAACAAAATTTATCAGAAGGTATGTACTCGATATAAATTTTAGCACACTGAAACGTAACCTGTGTATTTTTATAAAAAAATAAAATATCAAAATTTCTAAACAGATTATACTGCGACTGTATGTGGCATCAAACCTTTTCACCAGAATTGTCAATTCTTTGTCGGTCAACCCTCGTGGTTGGAATTGGCCAAGTAGACCAATTCTTTATTGATTGCCAGGTAGATATACATATATAAAACTGCATCAGTGTAAAAGTTAATTTTTTTCTTATATGAATTTCATCCTTTTTTTTTCTTTTCATTGAATAAAGTTACACAATTTTAACAATAATTACGTCGCAGATAATTTTTAATAAATAAGAAACTTTCCGTAGTCTACTACCAGCTCATATTAAACTTATTAAAACTTGATCAACAAGAGCGAAAGAATAAATAAAACTGCAGAAAAACGTCATTATATCGAGCTACATACATATATTTCTTTGGATTCCTGTTTTGAGTTTACAAATTATGCATCTCCCAAAAAGTTTAACTTAAAATGCACAGGGCAAGGATACCCACTAAGCAGAACCCGAATTTGCATTAAGTTTAGCATGTTTTTCTCTCGTTTGGCGGTATATTTGCTAATTCTATATTGAGTACCTAAAATATTTACGAAATAATTACTAAATATTATATTTTCTATTTAAAGTTAGTGTAAAGTGTGAGCATTAATTGTCAATTACATACAAAATATTTGGGTTAGAAATAACTAATTGAAAAAAAATATAACCAACATGGTAAATACAAATTTTTAAGCAGCATATTTTTAACTACACCTACACATATATGTAACACATCGATAACTTGGAGGCCTTCACGTCATCGAACATCAGAGTGGTGAGTCAAATAAAAGTTAAATTATCTCTCATACATGTTTGAAACAATTGTTAGCACCAAAATCGAGATTACAAAAAAAGCTCGCAATAAAATATATACCTACCTACATACTTACATATTTTTTTTTATAAATATGTATGTAAATATGTCTTGCAAACTCTTTAGCAAAAATATGCATATACTTTTGTATGCACAAACTTAAGCTTACATACATACAATTTTAATATTAAAAATTTTTTCTTTTGTAAATTCTTTTACTTATGTTTTGTTTTACCTCTTAAAATAGATGATAACAATTGTTTCGCTGTTTATATACCTACAAATATATTTTTTTTTAAATACTTATTTATTTAACCCATTATCAACATCATAAAATGCAAATAGACTAGTTAATGAATTTGTTTATCGGTTGAAATGATTTAAATGCTCCCTCTTTATTCTGAAGTAAATAATTAAAAATCGTTGTAAACTAAAATATTATTAAGTTTTAATTCTTTAACAGCTTGTTATCTTTATTCATTAGTAACTTAATTTTTTTTAGCTTAGTATGTCTTATAACGTTAATTATGCTTTAAAATGAATTAATTTACTGAAGAAATTTAAAAAAATTAAAATGAATGGATAATTGAGTTTGAACGTGTTTTCTTTGATGATATAAATGTAGGTGATTGTGAAAAGAACTAGGGACTCTAGTAAATTAATGTCGTTAGAGTATCGGTTTTGGGAGGGTTATGAGACAGGCCTTCATACCATCTAGAAGAGCCATAAACCTAGGTGAATAAACAATGTGTGTTTTTTTTTTGTGTTTGTCGACTTCAAAATATAACCATATACGGGCATTTTTTTTTTATGTATGGTTATCCGGTCCATTTTTTTCCACAGATATTTATATACAACATCTTATATCAAAAAAGGGAGTCTATAATAAAAACTCTGTAAACATAGACTTTGGTTTAAGAAAGGACAGAACTCCCCCTTGCCCGACTGTTGCTAGTCTATTAATGGCTCCCGCAGTCCTTTGCTTACCATTGTTGTTTTAATGCTATCTATCGTGTGATAAGAAAAGTAAAACTATCTGCACAACGTGTTCATTACAACTTCCAGGTATATAAGTACCACCCTATGCTCCCTGCTCTTGTTTCCAGAACTCTCACCAATACCCTACTAAACCTGAAAATTCACCAATTTTTTCATCTCAAAATTTTTGAGTTCTGATTAAAGAAACTTGATTGATACGATGGGAAAACACTATAAAACCAGTTTTTGAGTGAAAATTTTACGCTAAAATTTTTGAGATTTTTGCATCTTTGGCTCGCCTTTGTATATTAACAAGAGTTTCGTGTAGCTTTAAACCTGAAAATTAAGTTTTTGGCGTCTTTGGCTTGCTCATAAATATGAACACAAGTTTGATGTGGCTTAAAAACCTGAAAATTCACCAATTTTTTCATCTCAAAATTTTTGAGTTCTGATTAAAGAAACTTGATTGATACGATGGGAAAACACTATAAAACCAGTTTTTGAGTGAAAATTTTACGCTAAATTTTTGAGATTTTTGCATCTTTGGCTCGCGTTTGTATATTAATAAAAGTCTCCTGTAGCTTTAAAGCCTGAAAATTAAGTTGTTGGCGTCTTTGGTTTGCCCATAAATATGAACACAAATTTGATGTGGCTTAAAACCCTGAAAATTCACCAATTTTTTCATCTCAAAATTTTTGAGTTCTGATTAAAAAAACTTGATAGATATGATGGCAAAACACTATAAAACCAGTTTTTGAGTGAAAATTTTACGCTAAAATTTTTGAGATTTTTGCATCTTTGGCCCGCTGTTGTTTATTAATAAAAGTTTCCTGTAGCTTTAAAGCCTGAAAATTAAGTTGTTGGCGTCTTTGGTTTGCCCATAAATATGAACACAAATTTGATGTGGCTTAAAAAACTGAAAATTCACCAATTTTTTTATCTCAAAATTTTTGAGTTCTGATTAAAGAAACTTGATTGATACGATGGGAAAACACTATAAACCCAGTTTTTGAGTGAAAATTTTACGCTAAAATTTTTGAGATTTTTGCATCTTTGGCTCGCCTTTGTATATTAACAAGACTTTCGTGTAGCTTTAAACCTGAAAATTAAGTTTTTGGCGTCTTTGGCTTGCTCATAAATATGAACACAAATTTGATGTGGCTTAAAAACCTGAAAATTCACCAATTTTTTCATCTCAAAATTTTTGAGTTCTGATTAAAGAAACTTGATTGATACGATGGGAAAACACTATAAAACCAGTTTTTGAGTGAAAATTTTACGCTAAATTTTTGAGATTTTTGCATCTTTGGCTCGCGTTTGTATATTAATAAAAGTTTCCTGTAGCTTTAAAGCCTGAAAATTAAGTTGTTGGCGTCTTTGGTTTGCCCATAAATATGAACACAAATTTGATTTGGCTTAAAACCCTGAAAATTCACCAATTTTTTCATCTCAAAATTTTTGAGTTCTGATTAAAAAAAACTTGATAGATATGATGGCAAAACACTATAAAACCAGTTTTTGAGTGAAAATTTTACGCTAAAATTTTTGAGATTTTTGCATCTTTGGCCCGCTGTTGTTTATTAATAAAAGTTTCCTGTAGCTTTAAAGCCTGAAAAATAAGTTGTTGGCGTCTTTGGTTTGCCCATAAATATGAACACAAATTTGATGTGGCTTAAAAACTTGAAAATTCACCAAGTTTTTCATCTCAAAATTTTTGAGTTCTGATTAAAGAAACTTGATTGATACGATGGGAAAACACTATAAAACCAGTTTTTGAGTGAAAATTTTACGCTAAATTTTTGAGATTTTTGCATCTTTGGCTCGCGTTTGTATATTAATAAAAGTTTCCTGTAGCTTTAAAGCCTGAAAATTAAGTTGTTGGCGTCTTTGGCTTGCTCATAAATATGAACACAAATTTGATGTGGCTTAAAACCCTGAAAATTCACCAATTTTTTCATCTCAAAATTTTTGAGTTCTGATTAAAAAAACTTGATAGATATGATGGCAAAACACTATAAAACCAGTTTTTGAGTGAAAATTTTACGCTAAAATTTTTGAGATTTTTGCATCTTTGGCCCGCTGTTGTTTATTAATAAAAGTTTCCTGTAGCTTTAAAGCCTGAAAGTTAAGTTGTTGGTGTCTTTGGTTTGCCCATAAATATGAACACAAATTTGATGTGGCTTAAAAACCTGAAAATTCACCAATTTTTTCATCTCAAAATTTTTGAGTTCTGATTAAAGAAACTTGATTGATACGATGGGAAAACACTATAAAACCAGTTTTTGAGTGAAAATTTTACGCTAAAATTTTTGAGATTTTTGCATCTTTGGCCCGCTGTTGTTTATTAATAAAAGTTTCCTGTAGCTTTAAAGCCTGAAAGTTAAGTTGTTGGCGTCTTTGGTTTGCCCATAAATATGAACACAAATTTGATGTGGCTTAAAAACCTGAAAATTCACCAATTTTTTCATCTCAAAATTTTTGAGTTCTGATTAAAGAAACTTGATTGATACGATGGGAAAACACTATAAAACCAGTTTTTGAGTCAGAGTTTTGTGTAGCTTTAAACCTGAAAATTAAGTTTTTGGCGTCTTTGGCTTGCTCATAAATATGAACACATATTTGATGTGGCTTAAAAACCTGAAAATTCACCAATTTTTTCATCTCAAAAGTTTTGAGTTCTGATTAAAGAAACTTGATTGATACGATGGGAAAACACTATAAAACCAGCTTTTGAGTGCAAATTTTACGCTAAAATTTTTGAGATTTTTGCATCTTTGGCTCGCCTTTGTATATTAATAAAAGTTTCCTGTAGCTTTAAAGCCCGAAAATTAAGTTGTTGGCGTCTTTGGTTTGCCCATAAATATGAACACAAATTTGATGTGGCTTAAAAACCTGAAAATTCACCAATTTTTTTCATCTCAAAATTTTTGAGTTCTGATTAAAAAAACTTGATTGATACGATGGGAAAACACTATAAAACCAGTTTTTGAGTGAAAATTTTACGCTAAAGTTTTTGAGATTTTTGCATCTTTGGCTCGCCTTTGTATATTAATAAAAGTTTCCTGTAGCTTTAAAACCTGAAAATTAAGTTGTTGGCGTCTTTGGTTTGGCCATAAATATGAACACAAATTTGATGTGGCTTAAAAACCTGAAAATTCACCAATTTTCTATCTCAAAATTTTTGAGTTCTGATTAAAGAAAGATACGATGGGAAAACACTATAAAACCAGTTTTTGAGTGAAAATTTTACGCTAAAATTTTTGAGATTTTTGCATCTTTGGCTCGCCTTTGTATATAAATAAGAGTTTCGTGTAGCTTTAAACCTGAAAATTAAGTTTTTGGCGTCTTTGGCTTGCTCATAAATATGAACACAAATTTGATGTGGCTTAAAACCTGAAAATTCACCAATTTTTTCATCTCAAAATTTTGAGTTCTGATTAAAGAAACTTGATTGATACGATGGGAAAACACTATAAAACCAGCTTTTGAGTGCAAATTTTACGCTAAAATTTTTGAGATTTTTGCATCTTTGGCTCGCCTTTGTATACTAATAAAAGTTTCCTGTAGCTTTAAAGCCTGAAAATTAAGTTGTTGGCGTCTTTGGTTTGCCCATAAATATGAACACAAATTTGATGTGGCTTAAAAACCTGAAAATTCACCAATTTTTTTCATCTCAAAATTTTTGAGTTCTGATTAAAGAAACTTGATTGATACGATGGGAAAACACTATAAAACCAGCTTTTGAGTGCAAATTTTACGCTAAAATTTTTGAGATTTTTGCATCTTTGGCTCGCCTTTGTATATTAATAAAAGTTTCCTGTAGCTTTAAAGCCCGAAAATTAAGTTGTTGGCGTCTTTGGTTTGCCCATAAATATGAACACAAATTTGATGTGGCTTAAAAACCTGAAAATTCACCAATTTTTTTCATCTCAAAATTTTTGAGTTCTGATTAAAGAAACTTGATAGATACGATGGGAAAACACTATAAAACCAGTTTTTGAGTGAAAATTTTACGCTAAAATTTTTAAGATTTTTGCATCTTTGGCTCGCGTTTGTATATTAATAAAAGTTTCCTGTAGCTTTAAAGCCTGAAAATTAAGTTGTTGGCGTCTTTGGTTTGCCCATAAATATGAACACAAATTTGATGTGGCTTAAAAACCTGAAAATTCACCAATTTTTTCATCTCAAAATTTTTGAGTTCTGATTAAAGAAACTTTATTGATACGATGGGAAAACACTATAAAACCAGTTTTTGAGTGAAAATTTTACGTTAAAATTTTTGAGATTTTTGTATCTTTGGCTCGCCTTTGTATATTAATAAAAGTTTCCTGTAGCTTTAAAGCCTGAAAATAAAGTTGTTGGCTTCTTTGGTTTGCCCATAAATATGAACACAAATTTGATGTGGCTTAAAAACCTGAAAGCTCACCAATTTTTTCATCTCAAAATTTTGAGTTCTGATTAAAGAAACTTGATTGATACGATGGGAAAACACTATAAAACCAGCTTTTGAGTGCAAATTTTACGCTAAAATTTTTTGAGATTTTTGCATCTTTGGCTCGCCTTTGTATACTAATAAAAGTTTCCTGTAGCTTTAAAGCCTGAAAATTAAGTTGTTGGCGTCTTTGGTTTGCCCATAAATATGAACACAAATTTGATGTGGCTTAAAAACCTGAAAATTCACCAATTTTTTTCATCTCAAAATTTTTGAGTTCTGATTAAAAATACTTGATTGATACGATGGGAAAACACTATAAAACCAGTTTTTGAGTGAAAATTTTACTCTAAAATTTTTGAGATTTTTGCATCTTTGGCTCGCCTTTGTATATTAATAAAAGTTTCCTGTAGCTTTAAAGCCTGAAAATTAAGTTGTTGGCGTCTTTGTTTTGCCCATGAATATGAACACAAATTTGATGTGGCTTAAAAACCTGAAAATTCACCAATTTTTTCATCTCAAAATTTTTGAGTTCTGATTAAAAAACTTGATAGATACGATGGGAAAACACTATAAAACCAGTTTTTGAGTGAAAATTTTACGCTAAAATTTTTAAGATTTTTGCATCTTTGGCTCGCCTTTGTATATTAATAAGAGTTTCGTGTAGCTTTAAAGCCTGAAAATTAAGTTGTTGGCATCTTTGGTTTGCCCATAAATATGAACACAAATTTAATGTGGCTTAAAAACCTGAAAATTCACCAATTTTCTATCTCAAAATTCTTGAGTTCTGATTAAAGAAACTTGATAGATACGATGGGGAAAACACTATAAAACCAGTTTTTGAGTGAAAATTTTACGCTAAAATTTTTGAGATTTTTGCATCTTTGGCTCGCCTTTGTATATTAATAAAAGTTTCCTGTAGCTTTAAAGCCTGAAAATAAAGTTGTTGGCGTCTTTGGTTTGCCCATAAATATGAACACAAATTTGATGTGGCTTAAAAACCTGAAAATTCACCAATTTTTTCATCCCAAAATTTTTGAGTTCTGATTAAAAAAACTTGATAGATACGATGGGAAAACACTATAAAACCAGTTTTTGAGTGAAAATTTTACGCTAAAATTTTTGAGATTTTTGCATTTTTTGGCTCGCCTTTGTATATTAATAAAAGTTTCCTGTAGCTTTAAAGCCTGAAAATAAAGTTGTTGGCGTCTTTGGTTTGCCCATAAATATGAACACAAATTTGATGTGGCTTAAAAACCTGAAAGTTCACCAATTTTTTCACCTCAAAATTTTTGAGTTCTGATTAAAAAAAACTTGATAGATACGATGGGAAAACACTATAAAACCAGTTTTTGAGTGAAAATTCTACGCAAAAATTTTTGAGATTTTTGCATCTTTGGCTCGCCTTTGTATATTAATAAAAGTTTCCTGTAGCTTTAAAGAATAAAAATTAAGTTTTTGGCGTCTTTGGCTTGCTCATAAATATGAACACAAATTTGATGTGGCTTAAAAACCTGAAAATTCACCAATTTTTTCATCTCAAAATTTTTGAGTTCTGATTAAAGAAACTTGATAGATACGATGGGAAAAAACTATAAAACCAGTTTTTGAGTGAAAATTGTACGCTAAAATTTTTAAGATTTTTGCATCTTTGGCTCGCGTTTGTATATTAATAAAAGTTTCCTGTAGCTTTAAAGCCTGAAAATTAAGTTGTTGGCGTCTTTGGCTTGCTCATAAATATGAACACAAATTTGATGTGGCTTAAAAACCTGAAAATTCACCAATTTTTTCATCTCAAAATTTTTGAGTTCTGATTAAAGAAACTTGATAGATACGATGGGAAAACTCTATAAAACCAGTTTTTGAGTGAAAATTTTACGTTAAAATTTTTGAGATTTTTGCATCTTTGGCTCGCCTTTGTATATTAATAAAAGTTTCCTGTAGCTTTAAAGCCTGAAAATAAAGTTGTTGGCGTCTTTGGTTTGCCCATAAATATGAACACAAATTTGATGTGGCTTAAAAACCTGAAAGTTCACCAATTTTTTCATCTCAAAAGTTTTGAGTTCTGATTAAAGAAACTTGATTGATATGATGGGAAAACACTATAAAACCAGCTTTTGAGTGCAAATTTTACGCTAAAATTTTTGAGATTTTTGCATCTTTGGCTCGCCTTTGTATATTAATAAAAGTTTCCTGTAGCTTTAAAGCCTGAAAATTAAGTTGTTGGCGTCTTTGGTTTGCCCATGAATATGAACACAAATTTGATGTGGCTTAAAAACCTGAAAATTCACCAATTTTTTCATCTCAAAATTTTTGAGTTCTGATTAAAAAATCTTGATAGATACGATGGGAAAACACTATAAAACCAGTTTTTGAGTGAAAATTTTACGCTAAAATTTTTAAGATTTTTGCATCTTTGGCTCGCCTTTGTATATTAATAAGAGTTTCGTGTAGCTTTAAAGCCTGAAAATTAAGTTGTTGGCATCTTTGGTTTGCCCATAAATATGAACACAAATTTGATGTGGCTTAAAAACCTGAAAATTCACCAATTTTCTATCTCAAAATTTTTGAGTTCTGATTAAACAAACTTGATAGATACGATGGGAAAACACTATAAAACCAGTTTTTGAGTGAAAATTTTACGCTAAAATTTTTGAGCTTTTTGCATCTTTGGCTCGCCTTTGTATATAAATAAGAGTTTCGTGTAGCTTTAAACCTGAAAATTAAGTTTTTGGCGTCTTTGGCTTGCTCATAAATATGAACACAAATTTGATGTGGCTTAAAAACCTGAAAATTCACCAATTTTTTCATCTCAAAATTTTTGAGTTCTGATTAAAGAAACTTGATAGATACGATGGGAAAACACTATAAAACCAGTTTTTGAGTGAAAATTTTACGCTAAAATTTTTAAGATTTTTGCATCTTTGGCTCGCGTTTGTATATTAATAAAAGTTTCCTGTAGCTTTAAAGCCTGAAAATTAAGTTGTTGGCGTCTTTGGTTTGCCCATGAATATGAACACAAATTTGATGTGGCTTAAAAACCTGAAAGTTCACCAATTTTTTCATCTCAAAATTTTTGAGTTCTGATTAAAAAAACTTGATAGATACGATGGGAAAACACTATAAAACCAGTTTTTGAGTGAAAATTTTACGCTAAAATTTTTGAGATTTTTGCATCTTTGGCTCGCCTTTGTATATTAATAAAAGTTTCCTGTAGCTTTAAAGCCTGAAAATAAAGTTGTTGGCGTCTTTGGTTTGCCCATAAATATGAACACAAATTTGATGTGGCTTAAAAA
>OW799238.1:4112961-4155997 GCA_941918925.1 Phyto melanocephala | reverse complement strand
TGTATATTAATAAAAGTTTCCTGTAGCTTTAAAGCCTGAAAATTAAGTTGTTGGCGTCTTTGGTTTGCCCATAAATATGAACACAAATTTGATGTGGCTTAAAAACCTGAAAATTCACCAATTTTTTCATCTCAAAATTTTTGAGTTCTGATTAAAGAAACTTGATTGATACGATGGGAAAACACTATAAAACCAGTTTTTGAGTGAAAATTTTACGATAAAATTTTTGAGATTTTTGCATCTTTGGCTCGCCTTTGTATATTAATAAAAGTTTCCTGTAGCTTTAAAGCCTGAAAATTAAGTTGTAGGCGTCTTTGGTTTGCCCATAAATATGAACACAAATTTGATGTGGCTTAAAAACCTGAAAATTCACCAATTTTTTCATCTCAAAATTTTTGAGTTCTGATTAAAAAAACTTGATTGATACGATGGGAAAACACTATAAAACCAGTTTTTGAGTGAAAATTTTACGCTAAAATTTTTGAGATTTTTGCATCTTTGGCTCGCCTTTGTATATTAATAAGAGTTTTGTGTAGCTTTAAAGCCTGAAAATGAAGTAGTTGGCGTCTTTGGTTTGCCCATAAATATGAACACAAATTTGATGTGGCTTAAAAACCTGAAAATTCACCAATTTTTTCATCTCAAAATTTTTGAGTTCTGATTAAAGAAACTTGACTGATACGATGGGAAAACACTATAAAACCAGTTTTTGAGTGAAAATTTTACGCTAAAATTTTTGAGATTTTTGCATCTTTGGTTCGCCTTTGTATATTAATAAAAGTTTCCTGTAGCTTTAAAGCCTGAAAATTAAGTTGTTGGCGTCTTTGGTTTGCCCATAAATATGAACACAAATTTGATGTGGCTTAAAAACCTGAAAATTCACCAATTTTCAATCTCAAAATTTTTGAGTTCTGATTAAAGAAACTTGATTGATACGATGGGAAAACACTATAAAACTAGTTTTTGAGTGCAAATTTTACGCTAAAATTTTTGAGATTTTTGCAACTTTGGCTCGCCTTTGTATATTAATAAGAGTTCCGTGTAGCTTTAAAGCCTGAAAATTAAGTTGTTGGCGTCTTTGGTTTGCCCATAAATATGAACACAAATTTCATGTGGCTTAAAAAGCTGAAAATTCACCAATTTTCTATCTCAAAATTTTTGAGTTCTGATTAAAGAAACTTGATAGATACGATGGGAAAACACTATAAAACCAGTTTTTGAGTGAAAATTTTACGCTAAAATTTTTGAGATTTTTGCATCTTTGGCTCGCCTTTGTATATTAATAAGAGTTTTGTGTAGCTTTAAAGCCTGAAAATGAAGTAGTTGGCGTCTTTGGTTTGCCCATAAATATGAACACAAATTTGATGTGGCTTAAAAACCTGAAAATTCACCAATTTTTTCATCTCAAAATTTTTGAGTTCTGATTAAAGAAACTTGATTGATACGATGGGAAAACACTATAAAACCAGTTTTTGAGTGAAAATTTTACGATAAAATTTTTGAGATTTTTGCATCTTTGGCTCGCCTTTGTATATTAATAAAAGTTTCCTGTAGCTTTAAAGCCTGAAAATTAAGTTGTTGGCGTCTTTGGTTTGCCCATAAATATGAACACAAATTTGATGTGGCTTAAAAACCTGAAAATTCACCAATTTTCTATCTCAAAATTTTTGAGTTCTGGTTAAAGAAACTTGGTTGATACGATGGGAAAACACTATAAAACCAGTTTTTGAGTGAAAATTTTGCGCTAAAATTTTTGACATTTTTGCATCTTTGGCTCGCCTTTGTATATTAATAAGAGTTTTGTGTAGCTTTAAAGCCTGAAAATGAAGTAGTTGGCGTCTTTGGTTTGCCCATAAATATGAACACAAATTTGATGTGGCTTAAAAACCTGAAAATTCACCAATTTTTTCATCTCAAAATTTTTGAGTTCTGATTAAAGAAACTTGATTGATACGATGGGAAAACACTATAAAACCAGTTTTTGAGTGAAAATTTTACGATAAAATTTTTGAGATTTTTGCATCTTTGGCTCGCCTTTGTATATTAATAAAAGTTTCCTGTAGCTTTAAAGCCTGAAAATTAAGTTGTAGGCGTCTTTGGTTTGCCCATAAATATGAACACAAATTTGATGTGGCTTAAAAACCTGAAAATTCACCAATTTTTTCATCTCAAAATTTTTGAGTTCTGATTAAAAAAACTTGATTGATACGATGGGAAAACACTATAAAACCAGTTTTTGAGTGAAAATTTTACGCTAAAATTTTTGACATTTTTGCATCTTTGGCTCGCCTTTGTATATTAATAAGAGTTTTGTGTAGCTTTAAAGCCTGAAAATGAAGTAGTTGGCGTCTTTGGTTTGCCCATAAATATGAACACAAATTTGATGTGGCTTAAAAACCTGAAAATTCACCAATTTTTTCATCTCAAAATTTTTGAGTTCTGATTAAAGAAACTTGACTGATACGATGGGAAAACACTATAAAACCAGTTTTTGAGTGAAAATTTTACGCTAAAATTTTTGAGATTTTTGCATCTTTGGTTCGCCTTTGTATATTAATAAAAGTTTCCTGTAGCTTTAAAGCCTGAAAATTAAGTTGTTGGCGTCTTTGGTTTGCCCATAAATATGAACACAAATTTGATGTGGCTTAAAAACCTGAAAATTCACCAATTTTCAATCTCAAAATTTTTGAGTTCTGATTAAAGAAACTTGATTGATACGATGGGAAAACACTATAAAACTAGTTTTTGAGTGCAAATTTTACGCTAAAATTTTTGAGATTTTTGCAACTTTGGCTCGCCTTTGTATATTAATAAGAGTTCCGTGTAGCTTTAAAGCCTGAAAATTAAGTTGTTGGCGTCTTTGGTTTGCCCATAAATATGAACACAAATTTCATGTGGCTTAAAAAGCTGAAAATTCACCAATTTTCTATCTCAAAATTTTTGAGTTCTGATTAAAGAAACTTGATAGATAGGATGGGAAAACACTATAAAACCAGTTTTTGAGTGAAAATTTTACGCTAAAATTTTTGAGATTTTTGCATCTTTGGCTCGCCTTTGTATATTAATAAGAGTTTTGTGTAGCTTTAAAGCCTGAAAATGAAGTAGTTGGCGTCTTTGGTTTGCCCATAAATATGAACACAAATTTGATGTGGCTTAAAAACCTGAAAATTCACCAATTTTTTCATCTCAAACTTTTTGAGTTCTGATTAAAGAAACTTGATAGATACGATGGGAAAACACTATAAAACCAGTTTTTGAGTGAAAATTTTAAGCTAAATTTTTTGAGATTTTTGCATCTTTGGCTCGCCTTTGTATATTAATAAAAGTTTCCTGTAGCTTTAAAGCCTGAAAATTAAGTTGTTGGCGTATTTGGTTTGCCCATAAATATGAACACAAATTTGATGTGGCTTAAAAACCTGAAAATTCACCAATTTTTTCATCTCAAGATTTTTGAGTTCTGATTAAAGAAACTTGACTGATACGATGGGGAAACACTATAAAACCAGTTTTTGAGTGAAAATTTTACGCTAAAATTTTTGAGATTTTTGCATCTTTGGTTCGCCTTTGTATATTAATAAAAGTTTCCTGTAGCTTTAAAGCCTGAAAATTAAGTTGTTGGCGTCTTTGGTTTGCCCATAAATATGAACACAAATTTGATGTGGCTTAAAAACCTGAAAATTCACCAATTTTCAATCTCAAAATTTTTGAGTCTTTGGTTTGCCCATAAATATGAACACAAATTTGATGTGGCTTAAAAACCTGAAAATTCACCAATTTTTTCATCTCAAAATTTTTGAGTTCTGATTAAAGAAACTTGACTGATACGATGGGAAAACACTATAAAACCAGTTTTTGAGTGAAAATTTTACGCTAAAATTTTTGAGATTTTTGCATCTTTGGTTCGCCTTTGTATATTAATAAAAGTTTCCTGTAGCTTTAAAGCCTGAAAATTAAGTTGTTGGCGTCTTTGGTTTGCCCATAAATATGAACACAAATTTGATGTGGCTTAAAAACCTGAAAATTCACCAATTTTCAATCTCAAAATTTTTGAGTTCTGATTAAAGAAACTTGATTGATACGATGGGAAAACACTATAAAACTAGTTTTTGAGTGCAAATTTTACGCTAAAATTTTTGAGATTTTTGCAACTTTGGCTCGCCTTTGTATATTAATAAGAGTTCCGTGTAGCTTTAAAGCCTGAAAATTAAGTTGTTGGCGTCTTTGGTTTGCCCATAAATATGAACACAAATTTCATGTGGCTTAAAAAGCTGAAAATTCACCAATTTTCTATCTCAAAATTTTTGAGTTCTGATTAAAGAAACTTGATAGATACGATGGGAAAACACTATAAAACCAGTTTTTGAGTGAAAATTTTACGCTAAAATTTTTGAGATTTTTGCATCTTTGGCTCGCCTTTGTATATTAATAAGAGTTTTGTGTAGCTTTAAAGCCTGAAAATGAAGTAGTTGGCGTCTTTGGTTTGCCCATAAATATGAACACAAATTTGATGTGGCTTAAAAACCTGAAAATTCACCAATTTTTTCATCTCAAACTTTTTGAGTTCTGATTAAAGAAACTTGATAGATACGATGGGAAAACACTATAAAACCAGTTTTTGAGTGAAAATTTTAAGCTAAATTTTTTGAGATTTTTGCATCTTTGGCTCGCCTTTGTATATTAATAAAAGTTTCCTGTAGCTTTAAAGCCTGAAAATTAAGTTGTTGGCGTATTTGGTTTGCCCATAAATATGAACACAAATTTGATGTGGCTTAAAAACCTGAAAATTCACCAATTTTTTCATCTCAAGATTTTTGAGTTCTGATTAAAGAAACTTGACTGATACGATGGGGAAACACTATAAAACCAGTTTTTGAGTGAAAATTTTACGCTAAAATTTTTGAGATTTTTGCATCTTTGGTTCGCCTTTGTATATTAATAAAAGTTTCCTGTAGCTTTAAAGCCTGAAAATTAAGTTGTTGGCGTCTTTGGTTTGCCCATAAATATGAACACAAATTTGATGTGGCTTAAAAACCTGAAAATTCACCAATTTTCAATCTCAAAATTTTTGAGTTCTGATTAAAGAAACTTGATTGATACGATGGGAAAACACTATAAAACTAGTTTTTGAGTGAAAATTTTACGCTAAAATTTTTGAGATTTTTGCATCTTTGGCTAGCCTTTGTATATTAATAAGAGTTCCGTGTAGCTTTAAAGCCTGAAAATTAAGTTGTTGGCGTCTTTGGTTTGCCCATAAATACGAACACAAATTTGATGTGGCTTAAAAACCTGAAAATTCACCAATTTCCTATCTCAAAATTTTTGAGTTCTGATTAAAGAAACTTGATAGATACGATGGGAAAACACTATAAAACCAGTTTTTGAGTGAAAATTGTACGCTAAAATTTTTGAGATTTTTGCATCTTTGGCTCGCCTTTGTATATTAATAAAAGTTTCCTGTAGCTTTAAAGCCTGAAAATTAAGTTGTTGGCGTCTTTGGTTTGCCCATAAATATGAACACAAATTTGATGTGGCTTAAAAACCTGAAAATTCACCAATTTTCTATCTCAAAATTTTTGAGTTCTGATTAAAGAAACTTGATAGATACGATGGGAAAACACTATAAAACCAGTTTTTGAGTGAAAATTTTACGCTAAAATTTTTGAGATTTTTGCATCTTTGGCTCGCCTTTGTATATAAATAAGAGTTTCGTGTAGCTTTGAAGCCTGAAAATTAAGTAGTTGGCGTCTTTGGTTTGCCCATAAATATGAACACAAATTTGATGTGGCTTAAAAATCTGAAAATTCACCAATTTTCTATCTCAAAATTTTTGAGTTCTGATTAAAGAAACTTGATTGATACGATGGGAAAACACTATAAAACCAGTTTTTGAGTGAAAATTTTACGATAAAATTTTTGACATTTTTGCATCTTTGGCTCGCCTTTGTATATTAATAAAAGTTTCCTGTAGCCTTAAAGCCTGAAAATTAAGTTGTTGGCGTCTCTGGTTTGCCCATAAATATGAACACAAATTTGATGTGGCTTAAAAACCTGAAAATTCACCAATTTTTTCATCTCAAAATTTTTGAGTTCTGGTTAAAGAAACTTGATTGATACGATGGGAAAACACTATAAAACCAGTTTTTGAGTGAAAATTTTACGCTAAAATTTTTGACATTTTTGCATCTTTGGCTCGCCTTTGTATATTAATAAAAGTTTCCTGTAGCTTTAAAGCCTGTAAATTAAGTTGTTGGCGTCTTTGGTTTGCCCATAAATATGAACACAAATTTGATGTGGCTTAAAAACCTGAAAATTCACCAATTTTCTATCTCAAAATTTTTGAGTTCTGGTTAAAGAAACTTGATTGATACGATGGGAAAACACTATAAAACCAGTTTTTGAGTGAAAATTTTACGCTAAAATTTTTGACATTTTTGCATCTTTGGCTCGCCTTTGTATATTAATAAAAGTTTCCTGTAGCTTTATTATTATTATTATTAAGACATGTTCATTAATTACAATCCATTAACAAATTTTAATTAGAACTTAGTCTATTTACAAATGTTTTTTACATATATCTTCCAGTCTTCCCTCACCCTAGCTATGTATCGCAACTGGTTGTAGGATTTATTTGTTTCCTTGGCCACCGTATTTCTTCAAGATGTTTTCGGTCGGCCGATGCTTCGATACCCCTGTGGGTTCCACTCAAGTGCTGCATGTGGGACCTCGGATCTTTCTTTCCTTAGTGTGTGTCCCAACCATCCATATTTACGTTTCTTTATTTCGCTTTCAATCTTTACTTGATTAGTTCATAGTAGCAGATTTTCGTTAGTTATTGTTTGAGGCCACCATATTCTTAAAATATTGCGAAGACATCTATTGATGAATGTCTGTAATTTCTGAGATATATCTTTTGTGAGAAACCATGTTTCACATCCATATAACAGGATGGATTTTACGCAGGCGTCAAAAATTCTTATCTTCGTTGCTGTGTTAATTGTGTTTGACCTCCATACTTTAAACAGCATTGCGAACCTGCCTTTAGCTTTCTTTAGTCGGCTTTCTACGTCAAGTATTGTTCCCCCATTAGTACTTATAATGCTGCCGAGATACTCAAAACTGGTTACTTCACTGATCTCCTGCTGATTGACTGTGAACTGGGATGTGTTTACCGCATTAATTCTCATAGTTTTAGTTTTATTAATATTGGCTTTAAGTCCTACTTTAGTTGATTCTTCCGTAAGGGATGTTAAAAGAGATTGCATTTCTGAGTTTTTGTTGGACAGAAGGACTACATCGTCGGCATACTCTAGATGCGCTAATTTGCTGCACATACCCCAATTCAGTCCCACTGATAATGTATCAACAGCGTCAAATATTACATCCATCTATATATATAAAAGTGAAACTCTGTGTGTGTGTGTGTGTGTGTGTGTGTGTGTGTGTTAGCTATAGACTCTGAAACTGTAAAACCGATCGGGCTCAAACTTTGGTAAGTTGTTGTACACATACCAGGGAGTGTTTATGGGTGAAAAAAAGTGGGCGGGGCCACGCCCATAAAAAATTAGTTATCAGTTTTAGCTACTTGCACTTGACCGATTTTTCTGAAACTTTGCACACATATCAAGCTGTCATGACTAAATAATTTCGTGATAAGAAAAGTGGGCGGGGCCACGCCCCTAAAAAAGTTTTCATTTTGAGGTACTTGCACTGGACCGATTTTTCTGAAACTTTGCACACATATTAAGCTGTCGTGACTTTATAAATTCGTGATAAAAAAAGTGGGCGGGGCCACGCCCATAAAAAAGTAGTTATCAGTTTTAGCTACTTGCACTTGACCGATTTTTCTGAAACTTTGCACACATATCAAGCTGTCATGACTAAATAATTTCGTGATAAGAAAAGTGGGCGGGGCCACGCCCCTAAAAAAGTTTTCATTTTGAGGTACTTGCACTGGACCGATTTTTCTGAAACTTTGCACACATATTAAGCTGTCGTGACTTTATAAATTCGTGATAAAAAAAGTGGGCGGGGCCACGCCCATAAAAAAGTAGTTATTAGTTTTAGCTACTTGCACTGGACCGATTTTTTTGAAACTTTGCACACATATCGAGCTGTCTTGACTAAATAATTTCGTGATAAGAAAAGTGGGCGGGGCCACGCCCCTAAAAAAGTTTTCATTTTGAGGTACTTGCACTGGACCGATTTTTCTGAAACTTTGCACACATATTAAGCTGTCGTGACTTTATAAATTCGTGATAAAAAAAGTGGGCGGGGCCACGCCCATAAAAAAGTAGTTATTAGTTTTAGCTACTTGCACTGGACCGATTTTTTTGAAACTTTGCACACATATCGAGCTGTCTTGACTAAATAATTTCGTAGTTAGAAAAATAGGCAGTGCCACGCCCATAAAAAAAAGGTATCATTTTGAGGTACTTGCACTGGACCGATTATTCTGAAACTTTGCACATATATTGAGCTGTTATGACTTTATAATTTTGTGATTAGAAAAGTGGGCAGGGCCACGCCCATAAAAACAATTATAATTTTGAGGTACTTGCACTGGTCCGATTCTTCTGAAACTTTGCACACATATTGAGCTGTAATGACTTTACAATTTCGTGATTAGAAAAGTGGGCAATGCCACGCCCATAAAAAAAACTATAAATTTTAGGTTTTTGCACTTGATATTTAATTAAAATTCAGAATGCATTTCGATTCATTAAAGGGCGTAGCAACGCGCGCCGGGTTTGGCTAGTTACAGTTATAAATAAAAGCGGTGAGAGAGCGCACCCTTGTCGTACACCACTCTTTGTTTCAAAGCTATCGCTTAACGCACCATCATGTAAAACCCTACACGTAGAACCTTCGTAGCTATGCCTTAGAATGTTTATTAACTTTTGAGGAATACCCCTTGCATCTAGCGCCGTCCAAATAAATTCTCTCTTCAGAGCATCAAAGGCTTTTTCGTAATCAACAAAGGTCACGTACATAGTTGCATTAAATTCTGCTGCCTGTTCAATTAAGATTCGAACCGTATTGATTTGGTCTATGCATGACCTACCAGGACGAAAGCCCGCTTGGGTGTTACGGATGTTTTTATCTAGAGCTTCTGCTATTCTGTCTAGTATGATTTGGTTAAATATTTTAAAAACTGCCGGCAATAACGAGATACCACGCCAGTTATTGCAAATCTTCTTATCCCCTTTTTTCGGGATTTTAATAATTATGGCCTCTTTCCAGTCGGAAGGAAAATCTTCAGTAGTCCATACTAGTTCGTAGATTGGGCGCAAGATTTCTGCCATTGCAATGGGATTAGCTTTGAAACATTCTATTGGTAAATTATCGTTACCCGCCGCTTTTCCGCATTTCATGTTTCTAATTGCTGCACAGATTTCGCTTACAGTAGGGGGGTTGGTGTTTATATTTCCGTTAGGGTTTAAACGTCTTCGTATTGTAAAACTGTCCGATTCATTGTGCATTATGTTTAACGTTTTTTCGAAATGTTTACTCCAAACATGTAATTGCCCTAGTTTGGAAGTAATGCTTTCACCACTATCACCATCTATGACAGGAGAGCTACCATTAATATTACCGCTGCAGCCAGAAAGTGTACGGGTTAACTTGAAAAGTTCCTTCATATCTCCTTTTTCGGATGCTATCTGTGCCTCTTTGCCAATATTTTCATAAAATTGTTTCTTATCTTTTCTCACTTGTCGTTTGATGAGCTTACTTGTTTCTCTATACTCCATGGTATATTCCTCTTTACGTTGGGGATCATTCTTACCTAACATCGCTAGTTTGATTGTTCGTCTTCTTTCTATGAGATCCCAAGCATCGGTAGACATCCATGCCTTTTGTTCGGATGAGCGGAAACCGAGAGTGTCTTTGCACAGATTTTGGAGTCTTATTTTTAAAGCTGACCATAGGTTGTCAGCAGAAACGTTGTCGTTGCCATAATTTGTATTATTATTACTCGTGTTTATGTTGTTTAAACCCTCTACGAAACGGGTTTTAACATCAACAGCTTTCAACTTCTGAGTGTTGTATGTTCGCCTTTGTATATTAATAAGAGTTCCGTGTAGCTTTAAAGCCTGAAAATTAAGTTGTTGGCGTCTTTGGTTTGCCCATAAATACGAACACAAATTTGATGTGGCTTAAAAACCTGAAAATTCACCAATTTCCTATCTCAAAATTTTTGAGTTCTGATTAAAGAAACTTGATAGATACGATGGGAAAACACTATAAAACCAGTTTTTGAGTGAAAATTTTACGCTAAAATTTTTGAGATTTTTGCATTTTGGCTCGCCTTTGTATATTAATAAAAGTTTCCTGTAGCTTTAAAGCCTGAAAATTAAGTTGTTGGCGTCTTTGGTTTGCCCATAAATATGAACACAAATTTGATGTGGCTTAAAAACCTGAAAATTCACCAATTTTCTATCTCAAACTTTTTGAGTTCTGATTAAAGAAACTTGACTGATACGATGGGGAAACACTATAAAACCAGTTTTTGAGTGAAAATTTTAAGCTAAAATTTTTGAGATTTTTGCATCTTTGGTTCGCCTTTGTATATTAATAAAAGTTTCCTGTAGCTTTAGAGCCTGAAAATTAAGTTGTTGGCGTCTTTGGTTTGCCCATAAATATGAACACAAATTTGATGTGGCTTAAAAACCTGAAAATTCACCAATTTTCTATCTCAAACTTTTTGAGTTCTGATTAAAGAAACTTGATAGATACGATGGGAAAACACTATAAACCCAGTTTTTGAGTGAAAATTTTAAGCTAAAATTTTTGAGATTTTTGCATCTTTGGCTCGCCTTTGTATATTATTAAAAGTTTCCTGTAGCTTTAAAGCCTGAAAATTAAGTTGTTGGCGTATTTGGTTTGCCCATAAATATGAACACAAATTTGATGTGGCTTAAAAACCTGAAAATTTACCAATTTTTTCATCTTAAAATTTTTGAGTTCTGATTAAAGAAACTTGACTGATACGATGGGAAAACACTATAAAAATAGTTTTTGAGTGAAAATTTTACGCTAAAATTTTTGAGATTTTTGCATCTTTGGTTCGCCTTTGTATATTAAAAAAAGTATCCTGTAGCTTTAAAGCCTGAAAATTAAGTTGTTGGCGTCTTTGGTTTGCCCATAAATATGAACACAAATTTGATGTGGCTTAAAAACCTGAAAATTCACCAATTTTCAATCTCAAAATTTTTGAGTTCTGATTAAAGAAACTTGATTGATACGATGGGAAAACACTATAAAACTAGTTTTTGAGTGAAAATTTTACGCTAAAATTTTTGAGATTTTTGCATCTTTGGCTCGCCTTTGTATATTAATAAAAGTTTTCTGTAGCTTTAAAGCCTGAAAATTAAGTTGTTGGCGTCTTTGGTTTGCCCATAAATATGAACACAAATTTGATGTGGCTTAAAAACCTGAAAATTCACCAATTTTTTCATCTCAAAATTTTTGAGTTCTGATTAAAAAAACTTGATAGATACGATGGGAAAACACTATAAAACCAGTTTTTGAGTGAAAATTTTACGCTAAAATTTTTGAGATTTTTGCATCTTTGGCTCGCCTTTGTATATTAATAAAAGTTTCCTGTAGCTTTAAAGCCTGAAAGTTAAGTTGTTGGCGTCTTTGGTTTGCCCATAAATACGAACACAAATTTGATGTGGCTTAAAAACCTGAAAATTCACCAATTTCCTATCTCAAAATTTTTGAGTTCTGATTAAAGAAACTTGATAGATACGATGGGAAAACACTATAAAACCAGTTTTTGAGTGAAAATTTTACGCTAAAATTTTTGAGATTTTTGCATCTTTGGCTCGCCTTTGTATATTAATAAAAGTTTCCTGTAGCTTTAAAGCCTGAAAATTAAGTTGTTTGCGTCTTTGGTTTGCCCATAAATATGAACACAAATTTGATGTGGCTTAAAAACCTGAAAATTCACCAATTTTCTATCTCAAACTTTTTGAGTTCTGATTAAAGAAACTTGACTGATACGATGGGGAAACACTATAAAACCAGTTTTTGAGTGAAAATTTTAAGCTAAAATTTTTGAGATTTTTGCATCTTTGGTTCGCCTTTGTATATTAATAAAAGTTTCCTGTAGCTTTAGAGCCTGAAAATTAAGTTGTTGGCGTCTTTGGTTTGCCCATAAATATGAACACAAATTTGATGTGGCTTAAAAACCTGAAAATTCACCAATTTTCTATCTCAAACTTTTTGAGTTCTGATTAAAGAAACTTGATAGATACGATGGGAAAACACTATAAAACCAGTTTTTGAGTGAAAATTTTAAGCTAAAAATTTTGAGATTTTTGCATCTTTGGCTCGCCTTTGTATATTATAAAAAGTTTCCTGTAGCTTTAAAGCCTGAAAATTAAGTTGTTGGCGTATTTGGTTTGCCCATAAATATGAACACAAATTTGATGTGGCTTAAAAACCTGAAAATTCACCAATTTTTTCATCTCAAAATTTTTGAGTTCTGATTAAAGAAACTTGACTGATACGATGGGAAAACACTATAAAAATAGTTTTTGAGTGAAAATTTTACGCTAAAATTTTTGAGATTTTTGCATCTTTGGTTCGCCTTTGTATATTAATAAAAGTTTCCTGTAGCTTTAAAGCCTGAAAATTAAGTTGTTGGCGTCTTTGGTTTGCCCATAAATATGAACACAAATTTGATGTGGCTTAAAAACCTGAAAATTCACCAATTTTTTCATCTCAAAATTTTTGAGTTCTGATTAAAAAAACTTGATAGATACGATGGGAAAACACTATAAAACCAGTTTTTGAGTGAAAATTTTACGCTAAAATTTTTGAGATTTTTGCATCTTTGGCTCGCCTTTGTATATTAATAAAAGTTTCTCGTAGCTTTAAAGCCTGAAAATTAAGTTGTTGGCGTCTTTGGTTTGCCCATAAATATGAACAAAAATTTGATGTGGCTTAAAAACCTGAAAATTCACCAATTTTTTCATCTCAAAATTTTTGAGTTCTGATTAAAAAAACTTGATAGATACGATGGGAAAACACTATAAAACCAGTTTTTGAGTGAAAATTTTACGCTAAAATTTTTGAGATTTTTGCATCTTTGGCTCGCCTTTGTATATTAATAAAAGTTTCCTGTAGCTTTAAAGCCTGAAAGTTAAGTTGTTGGCGTCTTTGGTTTGCCCATAAATATGAACACAAATTTGATGTGGCTTAAAAACCTAAAAATTCACCAATTTTTTCATCTCAAAATTTTTGAGTTCTGATTAAAAAAACTTGATAGATACGATGGGAAAACACTATAAAACCAGTTTTTGAGTGAAAATTTTACGCTAAAGTTTTTGAGATTTTTGCATCTTTGGCTCGCCTTTGTATATTAATAAAAGTTTCCTGTAGCTTTAAAGCCTGAAAATTAAGTTGTTGGCGTCTTTGGTTTGCCCATAAATATGAACACAAATTTGATGTGGCTTAAAAACCTGAAAATTCACCAATTTTTTCATCTCAAAATTTTTGAGTTCTGATTAAAAAAACTTAATAGATACGATGGGAAAACACTATAAAACCAGTTTTTGAGTGAAAATTTTCCGCTAAAATTTTTGAGATTTTTGCATCTTTGGCTCGCCTTTGTATATTAATAAAAGTTTCCTGTAGCTTTAAAGCCTGAAAATTAAGTTGTTGGCGTCTTTGGTTTGCCCATAAATATGAACACAAATTTGATGTGGCTTAAAAACCTGAAAATTCACCAATTTTTTCATCTCAAAATTTTTGAGTTCTGATTAAAAAAACTTGATAGATACGATGGGAAAACACTATAAAACCAGTTTTTGAGTGAAAATTTTACGCTAAAATTTTTGAGATTTTTGCATCTTTGGCTCGCCTTTGTATATTAATAAAAGTTTCCTGTAGCTTTAAAGCCTGAAAATTAAGTTGTTGGCGTCTTTGGTTTGCCCATAAATATGAACACAAATTTGATGTGGCTTAAAAACCTGAAAATTCACCAATTTTCTATCTCAAAATTTTTGAGTTCTGATTAAAGAAACTTGATAGATACGATGGGAAAACACTATAAAACCAGTTTTTGAGTGAAAATTTTACTCTAAAATTTTTTAGCTTTGGCATCTTTGGCTCGCCTTTGTATATAAATAAGAGTTTCGTGTAGCTTTAAACCTGAAAATTAAGTTTTTGGCGTCTTTGGCTTGCTCATAAATATGAACACAAATTTGATGTGGCTTAAAAACCTGAAAATTCACCAATTTTTTCATCTCAAAATTTTTGAGTTCTGATTAAAGAAACTTGATTGATACGATGGTAAAACACTATAAAACCGGTTTTTGAGTGAAAATTTTACGCTAAAATTTTTGAGATTTTTGCATCTTTGGCTCGCCTTTGTATATTAATAAAAGTTTCCTGTAGCTTTAAAGCCTGAAAATTAAGTTGTTGGCGTCTTTGGTTTGCCCATAAATATGAACACAAATTTATGTGGCTTCAAAACCTGAAAATTCACCAATTTTTTCATATCAAAATTTTTGAGTTCTGATTAAAAAAACTTGATTGATACGATGGGAAAACACTATAAAACCAGTTTTTGAGTAAAAATTTTACGCAAAAATTTTTGAGATTTTTGCATCTTTGGCTCGCCTTTGTATATTAATAAAAGTTTCCTGTAGCTTTAAAGCCTGAAAATTAAGTTGTTGGCATCTTTGGTTTGCCCATAATTATGAACACAAATTTGATGTGGCTTAAAAACCTGAAAATTCACCAATTTTTTCATATCAAAATTTTTTAGTTCTGATTAAAAAAGCTTGATTGATACGATGGGAAAACACTATAAAACCAGTTTTTGAATGAAAATTTTACGCTAAAATATTTGAGATTTTTGCATCTTTGGCTCGCCTTTGTATATTAATAAAAGTTTCCTGTAGCTTTAAAGCCTGAAAATTAAGTTGTTGGCGTCTTTGGTTTGCCCATAAATATGAACACAAATTTGATGTGGCTTAAAAACCTGAAAATTCACCAATTTTCTATCTCAAATTTTTTGAGTCTGATTAAAGAAACTTGATTGATACGATGGGAAAACACTATAAAACCAGTTTTTGAGTAAAAATTTTACGCTAAAATTTTTGAGATTTTTGCATCTTTGGCTCGCCTTTGTATATTAATAAAAGTTTCCTGTAGCTTTAAAGCCTGAAAATTAAGTTGTTGGCGTCTTTGGTTTGCCCATAAATATGAACACAAATTTGATGTGGCTTAAAAACCTGAAAATTCACCAATTTTTTCATCTCAAAATTTTTGAGTTCTGATTAAAAAAACTTGATAGATACGATGGGAAAACACTATAAAACCAGTTTTTGAGTGAAAATTTTACGCTAAAATTTTTGAGATTTTTGCATCTTTGGCTCGCCTTTGTATACTAATAAAAGTTTCCTGTAGATTTAAAGCCTGAAAATTAAGTTGTTGGCGTCTTTGGTTTGCCCATAAATATGAACACAAATTTGATGTGGCTTAAAAACCTGAAAATTCACCAATTTTTTCATCTCAAAATTTTTGAGTTCTGATTAAAAAAACTTGATAGATACGATGGGAAAACACTATAAAACCAGTTTTTGAGTGAAAATTTTACGCTAAAATTTTTGAGATTTTTGCATCTTTGGCTCGCCTTTGTATACTAATAAAAGTTTCCTGTAGCTTTAAAGCCTGAAAATTAAGTTGTTGGCGTCTTTGGTTTGCCCATAAATATGAACACAAATTTGATGTGGCTTAAAAACCTGAAAATTCACCAATTTTCTATCTCAAAATTTTTGAGTTCTGATTAAAAAAAACTTGATAGATACGATGGGAAAACACTATAAAACCAGTTTTTGAGTGAAAATTTTACGCTAAAATTTTTGAGATTTTTCCATCTTTGGCTCGCCCTTGTATATTAATAAAAGTTTACTGTAGCTTTAAAGCCTGAAAATTAAGTTGTTGGCGTCTTCGGTTTGCCCATAAATATGAACACAAATTTGATGTGGCTTAAAAACCTGAAAATTCACCAATTTTTTCATCTCAAAATTTTTGAGTTCTGATTAAAAAAACTTGATAGATACGATGGGAAAACACTATAAAACCAGTTTTTGAGTGAAAATTTTACGCTAAAATTTTTGAGATTTTTGCATCTTTGGCTCGCCTTTGTATACTAATAAAAGTTTCCTGTAGCTTTAAAGCCTGAAAATTAAGTTGTTGGCGTCTTTGGTTTGCCCATAAATATGAACACAAATTTGATGTGGCTTAAAAACCTGAAAATTCACCAATTTTTTCATCTCAAAATTTTTGAGTTCTGATTAAAAAAACTTGATAGATACGATGGGAAAACACTATAAAACCAGTTTTTGAGTGAAAATTTTACGCTAAAATTTTTGAGATTTTTGCATCTTTGGCTCGCCTTTGTATACTAATAAAAGTTTCCTGTAGCTTTAAAGCCTGAAAATTAAGTTGTTGGCGTCTTTGTTTTCCCATAAATATGAACACAAATTTGATGTGGCTTAAAAACCTGAAAATTCACCAATTTTTTCATCTCAAAATTTTTGAGTTATGATTAAAAAAACTTGATAGATACGATGGGAAAACACTATAAAACCAGTTTTTGAGTGAAAATTTTACGCTAAAATTTTTGAGATTTTTGCATCTTTGGCTCGCCTTTGTATACTAATAAAAGTTTCCTGTAGCTTTAAAGCCTGAAAATTAAGTTGTTGGCGTCTTTGTTTTCCCATAAATATGAACACAAATTTGATGTGGCTTAAAAACCTGAAAATTCACCAATTTTTTCATCTCAAAATTTTTGAGTTCTGATTAAAAAAACTTGATAGATACGATGGGAAAACACTATAAAACCAGTTTTTGAGTGAAAAGTTTACGCTAAAATATTTGAGATTTTTGCATCTTTGGCTCGCCTTTGTATATTAATAAAAGTTTCCTGTAGCTTTAAAGCCTGAAAATTAAGTTGTTGGCGTCTTTGGTTTGCCCATAAATATGAACACAAATTTGATGTGGCTTAAAAACCTGAAAATTCACCAATTTTTTCATATCAAAATTTTTTAGTTCTGATTAAAAAAGCTTGATTGATACGATGGGAAAACACTATAAAACCAGTTTTTGAATGAAAATTTTACGCTAAAATATTTGAGATTTTTGCATCTTTGGCTCGCCTTTGTATATTAATAAAAGTTTCCTGTAGCTTTAAAGCCTGAAAATTAAGTTGTTGGCGTCTTTGGTTTGCCCATAAATATGAACACAAATTTGATGTGGCTTAAAAACCTGAAAATTCACCAATTTTCTATCTCAAAATTTTTGAGTTCTGATTAAAGAAACTTGATTGATACGATGGGAAAACACTATAAAACCAGTTTTTGAGTGAAAATTTTACGCTAAAATTTTTGAGATTTTTGCATCTTTGGCTCGCCTTTGTATATTAATAAAAGTTTCCTGTAGCTTTAAAGCCTGAAAATTAAGTTGTTGGCGTCTTTGGTTTGCCCATAAATATGAACACAAATTTGATGTGGCTTAAAAACCTGAAAATTCACCAATTTTTTCATCTCAAAATTTTTGAGTTCTGATTAAAAAAACTTGATAGATACGATGGGAAAACACTATAAAACCAGTTTTTGAGTGAAAATTTTACGCTAAAATTTTTGAGATTTTTGCATCTTTGGCTCGCCTTTGTATACTAATAAAAGTTTCCTGTAGCTTTAAAGCCTGAAAATTAAGTTGCTGGCGTCTTTGGTTTGCCCATAAATATGAACACAAATTTGATGTGGCTTAAAAACCTGAAAATTCACCAATTTTTTCATCTCAAAATTTTTGAGTTCTGATTAAAAAAACTTGATAGATACGATGGGAAAACACTATAAAACCAGTTTTTGAGTGAAAATTTTACGCTAAAATTTTTGAGATTTTTGCATCTTTGGCTCGCCTTTGTATACTAATAAAAGTTTCCTGTAGCTTTAAAGCCTGAAAATTAAGTTGTTGGCGTCTTTGGTTTGCCCATAAATATGAACACAAATTTGATGTGGTTTAAAAACCTGAAAATTCACCAATTTTCTATCTCAAAATTTTTGAGTTCTGATTAAAAAAAACTTGATAGATACGATGGGAAAACACTATAAAACCAGTTTTTGAGTGAAAATTTTACGCTAAAATTTTTGAGATTTTTGCATCTTTGGCTCGCCTTTGTATATTACTAAAAGTTTCCAGTAGCTTTAAAGCCTGAAAATTAAGTTGTTGGCGTCTTTGGTTTGCCCATAAATATGAACACAAATTTGATGTGGCTTAAAAACCTGAAAATTCACCAATTTTCTATCTCAAAATTTTTGAGTTCTGATTAAAGAAACTTTATTGATACGATGGGAAAACACTATAAAACCAGTTTTTGAGTGAAAATTTTACGCTAAAATTTTTGAGATTTTTGCATCTTTGGCTCGCCTTTGTAGCTTCCTGTAGCTTTAAAGCCTGAAAATTAAGTTGTTGGTGTCTTTGGTTTGCCCATAAATATGAACACAAATTTGATGTGGCTTAAAAACCTGAAAATTCACCAATTTTTTCATCTCAAAATTTTTGAGTTCTGATTAAAAAAACTTAATAGATACGATGGGAAAACACTATAAAACCAGTTTTTGAGTGAAAATTTTACGCTAAAATTTTTGAGATTTTTGCATCTTTGGCTCGCTTTTGTATATTAATAAAAGTTTCCTGTAGCTTTAAAGCCTGAAAATTAAGTTGTTGGCGTTTTTGGTTTGCCCATAAATATGAACACAAATTTGATGTGGCTTAAAAACCTGAAAATTCACCAATTTTTTCATCTCAAAATTTTTGAGTTCTGATTAAAAAAACTTGATAGATACGATGGGAAAACACTATAAAACCAGTTTTTGAGTGAAAATGTTACGCTAAAATTTTTGAGATTTTTGCATCTTTGGCTCGCCTTTGTATATTAATAAAAGTTTCCTGTAGCTTTAAAGCCTGAAAATTAAGTTGTTGGCGTCTTTGGTTTGCCCATAAATATGAACACAAATTTGATGTGGCTTAAAAACCTGAAAATTCACCAATTTTCTATCTCAAAATTTTTGAGTTCTGATTAAAGAAACTTGATAGATACGATGGGAAAACACTATAAAACCAGTTTTTGAGTGAAAATTTTACTCTAAAATTTTTTAGCTTTGGCATCTTTGGCTCGCCTTTGTATATAAATAAGAGTTTCGTGTAGCTTTAAACCTGAAAATTAAGTTTTTGGCGTCTTTGGCTTGCTCATAAATATGAACACAAATTTGATGTGGCTTAAAAACCTGAAAATTCACCAATTTTTTCATCTCAAAATTTTTGAGTTCTGATTAAAGAAACTTGATTGATACGATGGTAAAACACTATAAAACCAGTTTTTGAGTGAAAATTTTACGCTAAAATTTTTGAGATTTTTGCATCTTTGGCTCGCCTTTGTATATTAATAAAAGTTTCCTGTAGCTTTAAAGCCTGAAAATTAAGTTGTTGGCGCCTTTGGTTTGCCCATAAATATGAACACAAATTTATGTGGCTTAAAAACCTGAAAATTCACCAATTTTTTCATATCAAAATTTTTGAGTTCTGATTAAAAAAACTTTATTGATACGATGGGAAAACACTATAAAACCAGTTTTTGAGTAAAAATTTTACGCAAAAATTTTTGAGATTTTTGCATCTTTGGCTCGCCTTTGTATATTAATAAAAGTTTCCTGTAGCTTTAAAGCCTGAAAATTAAGTTGTTGGCATCTTTGGTTTGCCCATAAATATGAACACAAATTTGATGTGGCTTAAAAACCTGAAAATTCACCAATTTTTTCATATCAAAATTTTTTAGTTCTGATTAAAAAAGCTTGATTGATACGATGGGAAAACACTATAAAACCAGTTTTTGAATGAAAATTTTACGCTAAAATATTTGAGATTTTTGCATCTTTGGCTCGCCTTTGTATATTAATAAAAGTTTCTTGTAGCTTTAAAGCCTGAAAATTAAGTTGTTGGCGTCTTTGGTTTGCCCATAAATATGAACACAAATTTGATGTGGCTTAAAAACCTGAAAATTCACCAATTTTCTATCTCAAATTTTTTGAGTTCTGATTAAAGAAACTTGATTGATACGATGGGAAAACACTATAAAACCAGTTTTTGAGTGAAAATGTTACGCTAAAATTTTTGAGATTTTTGCATCTTTGGCTCGCCTTTGTATATTAATAAAAGTTTCTTGTAGCTTTAAAGCCTGAAAATTAAGTTGTTGGCGTCTTTGGTTTGCCCATAAATATGAACACAAATTTGATGTGGCTTAAAAACCTGAAAATTCACCAATTTTCTATCTCAAATTTTTTGAGTTCTGATTAAAGAAACTTGATTGATACGATGGGAAAACACTATAAAACCAGTTTTTGAGTGAAAATTTTACGCTAAAATTTTTGAGATTTTTGCATCTTTGGCTCGCCTTTGTATACTAATAAAAGTTTCCTGTAGCTTTAAAGCCTGAAAATTAAGTTGTTGGCGTCTTTGGTTTGCCCATAAATATGAACACAAATTTGATGTGGCTTAAAAACCTGAAAATTCACCAATTTTCTATCTTAAAATTTTTGAGTTCTGATTAAAAAAAACTTGATAGATACGATGGGAAAACACTATAAAACCAGTTTTTGAGTGAAAAGTTTACGCTAAAATTTTTGAGATTTTTGCATCTTTGGCTCGCCTTTGTATATTAATAAAAGTTTACTGTAGCTTTAAAGCCTTAAAATTAAGTTGTTGGCGTCTTTGGTTTGCCCATAAATATGAACACAAATTTGATGTGGCTTAAAAACCTGAAAATTCACCAATTTTTTCATCTCAAAATTTTTGAGTTCTGATTAAAAAAACTTGATAGATACGATGGGAAAACACTATAAAACCAGTTTTTGAGTGAAAATTTTACGCTAAAATTTTTGAGATTTTTGCATCTTTGGCTCGCCTTTGTATACTAATAAAAGTTTCCTGTAGCTTTAAAGCCTGAAAATTAAGTTGTTGACGTCTTTGGTTTGCCCATAAATATGAACACAAATTTGATGTGGCTTAAAAACCTGAAAATTCACCAATTTTTTCATCTCAAAATTTTTGAGTTCTGATTAAAAAAACTTGATAGATACGATGGGAAAACACTATAAAACCAGTTTTTGAGTGAAAATTTTACGCTAAAATTTTTGAGATTTTTGCATCTTTGGCTCGCCTTTGTATACCAATAAAAGTTTCCTGTAGCTTTAAAGCCTGAAAATTAAGTTGTTGGCGTCTTTGTTTTCCCATAAATATGAACACAAATTTGATGTGGCTTAAAAACCTGAAAATTCACCAATTTTTTCATCTCAAAATTTTTGAGTTCTGATTAAAAAAACTTGATAGATACGATGGGAAAACACTATAAAACCAGTTTTTGAGTGAAAATTTTACGCTAAAATTTTTGAGATTTTTGCATCTTTGGCTCGCCTTTGTATACTAATAAAAGTTTCCTGTAGCTTTAAAGCCTGAAAATTAAGTTGTTGGCGTCTTTGGTTTGCCCATAAATATGAACACAAATTTGATGTGGCTTAAAAACCTGAAAATTCACCAATTTTCTATCTCAAAATTTTTGAGTTCTGATTAAAAAAAACTTGATAGATACGATGGGAAAACACTATTAAACCAGTTTTTGAGTGAAAATTTTACGCTAAAATTTTTGAGATTTTTGCATCTTTGGCTCGCCTTTGTATATTAATAAAAGTTTACTGTAGCTTTAAAGCCTTAAAATTAAGTTGTTGGCGTCTTTGGTTTGCCCATAAATATGAACACAAATTTGATGTGGCTTAAAAACCTGAAAATTCACCAATTTTTTCATCTCAAAATTTTTGAGTTATGATTAAAAAAACTTGATAGATACGATGGGAAAACACTATAAAACCAGTTTTTGAGTGAAAATTTTACGCTAAAATTTTTGAGATTTTTGCATCTTTGGCTCGCCTTTGTATACTAATAAAAGTTTCCTGTAGCTTTAAAGCCTGAAAATTAAGTTGTTGGCGTCTTTGGTTTGCCCATAAATATGAACACAAATTTGATGTGGCTTAAAAACCTGAAAATTCACCAATTTTTTCATCTCAAAATTTTTGAGTTCTGATTAAAAAAACTTGATAGATACGATGGGAAAACACTATAAAACCAGTTTTTGAGTGAAAATTTTACGCTAAAATTTTTGAGATTTTGGCATCTTTGGCTCGCCTTTGTATACTAATAAAAGTTTCCTGTAGCTTTAAAGCCTGAAAATTAAGTTGTTGGCGTCTTTGTTTTCCCATAAATATGAACACAAATTTGATGTGGCTTAAAAACCTGAAAATTCACCAATTTTTTCATCTCAAAATTTTTGAGTTCTGATTAAAAAAACTTGATAGATACGATGGGAAAACACTATAAAACCAGTTTTTGAGTGAAAATTTTACGCTAAAATATTTGAGATTTTTGCATCTTTGGCTCGCCTTTGTATATTAATAAAAGTTTCCTGTAGCTTTAAAGCCTGAAAATTAAGTTGTTGGCGTCTTTGGTTTGCCCATAAATATGAACACAAATTTGATGTGGCTTAAAAACCTGAAAATTCACCAATTTTTTCATATCAAAATTTTTTAGTTCTGATTAAAAAAGCTTGATTGATACGATGGGAAAACACTATAAAACCAGTTTTTGAATGAAAATTTTACGCTAAAATATTTGAGATTTTTGCATCTTTGGCTCGCCTTTGTATATTAATAAAAGTTTCCTGTAGCTTTAAAGCCTGAAAATTAAGTTGTTGGCGTCTTTGGTTTGCCCATAAATATGAACACAAATTTGATGTGGCTTAAAAACCTGAAAATTCACCAATTTTCTATCTCAAAATTTTTGAGTTCGGATTAAAGAAACTTGATTGATACGATGGGAAAACACTATAAAACCAGTTTTTGAGTGAAAATTTTACGCTAAAATTTTTGAGATTTTTGCATCTTTGGCTCGCCTTTGTATATTAATAAAAGTTTCCTGTAGCTTTAAAGCCTGAAAATTAAGTTGTTGGCGTCTTTGGTTTGCCCATAAATATGAACACAAATTTGATGTGGCTTAAAAACCTGAAAATTCACCAATTTTTTCATCTCAAAATTTTTGAGTTCTGATTAAAAAAACTTGATAGATACGATGGGAAAACACTATAAAACCAGTTTTTGAGTGAAAATTTTACGCTAAAATTTTTGAGATTTTTGCATCTTTGGCTCGCCTTTGTATATTAATAAAAGTTTCCTGTAGCTTTAAAGCCTGAAAATTAAGTTGTTGGCGTCTTTGGTTTGCCCATAAATATGAACACAAATTTGATGTGGCTTAAAAACCTGAAAATTCACCAATTTTTTCATCTCAAAATTTTTGAGTTCTGATTAAAAAAACTTGATAGATACGATGGGAAAACACTATAAAACCAGTTTTTGAGTGAAAATTTTACGCTAAAATTTTTGAGATTTTTGCATCTTTGGCTCGCCTTTGTATACTAATAAAAGTTTCCTGTAGCTTTAAAGCCTGAAAATTAAGTTGTTGGCGTCTTTGGTTTGCCCATAAATATGAACACAAATTTGATGTGGCTTAAAAACCTGAAAATTCACCAATATTCTATCTCAAAATTTTTGAGTTCTGATTAAAAAAAACTTGATAGATACGATGGGAAAACACTATAAAACCAGTTTTTGAGTGAAAATTTTACGCTAAAATTTTTGAGATTTTTGCATCTTTGGCTCGCCTTTGTATATTAATAAAAGTTTCCAGTAGCTTTAAAGCCTGAAAATTAAGTTGTTGGCGTCTTTGGTTTGCCCATAAATATGAACACAAATTTGATGTGGCTTAAAAACCTGAAAATTCACCAATTTTCTATCTCAAAATTTTTGAGTTCTGATTAAAGAAACTTGATTGATACGATGGGAAAACACTATAAAACCAGTTTTTGAGTAAAAATTTTACGCTAAAATTTTTGAGATTTTTGCATCTTTGGCTCGCCTTTGTATATTAATAAAAGTTTTCTGTAGCTTTAAAGCCTGAAAATTAAGTTGTTGGCGTCTTTGGTTTGCCCATAAATATGAACAAAAATTTGATGTGGCTTAAAAGCCTGAAAATTCACCAATATTTTCATCTCAAAATTTTTGAGTTCTGATTAAAGAAACTTGATTGATACGATGGGAAAACACTATAAAACCAGTTTTTGAGTGAAAATTTTACGCTAAAATTTTTGAGATTTTTGCATCTTTGGCTCGCCTTTGTATATTAATAAAAGTTTCCTGTAGCTTTAAAGCCTGAAAATTAAGTTGTTGGCGTCTTTGGTTTGCCCATAAATATGAACACAAATTTGATGTGGCTTAAAAACCTGAAAATTCACCAATTTTCTATATCAACATTTTTGAGTTCTGATTAAAGAAACTTGGTAGATACGATGGGCAAACACTATAAAACCAGTTTTTGAGTGAAAAAAATGAAAATGTAATGTACGATTTTAACGAATCTACAGAAGTAAGAAAAATATGAACATTTTCTGCTACAATTGCTGGCAGCATCAAAAGAATTTTGTTTTCAGGAAAAGATTTAAAAACATTTTCTAAGAGTTAAGTTTACGTTAATTATATAAATACATATATAACAATTATTTCAACCAAGAAACGTTTATTAAAAGGTATTAATGTAATCAAAATAGGTATTCTAGGAGATCGAAGAAAAATATTTTTTTTTAAACCCTAATAACATATATTTATATATATTATATCAACATCAAGATGTTTTGAAGCAACATTGTTGCTAAGTTTATTTACGAAACAAATCAATCAGTTACAAATTAATTGAATGTATGTATTTACATATATTAAGGTATACTTAATTATTACGTTTATTTAGGTATGTATTTGTTATTAAAACATTCGGTATAGTAACTTAACAAGTTTTGTTTCTATAATTTGTACTATACTTAGTTCTAAATTACCTTTGTTGCATTTTATTAAATGGTTTTTGTCTGTAATAATCACTGATTTGTTAAAACACATGATGAGTTGTATTCACTTTTGCTTTTGACATTTCACTGTAAGCCAATTAAACACATCTTCAGTTTTCGAACCGAACTGTCATTATTACTGATATCAGGTTGAAACTTCCTTTTTCCTTTGAATACTGGAGTGGTAACATCGAAATTTCGGGTTATAAATTCGCAATAAGAAATCTTTAATTTAAATCCACATCCAATTGAAAGTTGTATAAATAATCGCTAAACTTAAAGTTTTAGAGAGTTTGCTAAGGTAAATATACAATATTTTTTATTTTTGTGATTTAAGATAACATAGTAATTATTTATCAGAAACGTAGGTATAAATGCAGGAAAAACTGTAAGCTTAAAACCTCGTGGACTTACTTTTGCGAAGGCTACCTCTTTTTATAGCTAAGCCCACAATAACCATTTTCCACAAAAGGTTAACAAAGAAAATACCAAACCGTAGACGCAGGTTGAGAGAAGGTATAAAATTGTAAAAAGTTTGGTTATACCAATATCATAAGATATTAATCTTATTTAACGTTTATTCTTATTTAGGCTTTGGAAGTGTTTGACGCACACCCACGCTCTCCAATAGCCTTCTCTCTTAAAAAAAAAGCAAAAAAATCAAAAACAAAAAAAAATATAAAACAAGGAAAAGTCAAAAATAACAGTATGAACATATAGAGACAAAATATAGAAATAGAAGCATATGTATACCAATATCAAAGTGTAAAAAGGCGAATTGAAATCACAAAATAGGAAAGTCTCATCATCATTACAGTAATTTTTCTAAGACCATGAAGAAACCACGACGATGTTACAAACTTGCAAAAAAATCTAACCAATAAATTCATCCCTCAATTTCTGTAAACTTATTGTCAACAACCGATATCAATAACTACACGAATTCATTAAAATAGTACCAGAACTCATCACCCGTTGTACCTGTTTACAAATCCTTATATTCAAGTCCGATCAAAAATAAACCATCCCCGTATTAGTCGTCAGTAAATCGATGTCTTCAAAATTGCTCAGTTTTGTCAAAAGTGCATTAAATAAATTAATAATCAAAACAAAATCAGTATAATCGCAACAAATAATAGAAACAAAAATACAGAAAATGCAGAGAATATATCAGTAATAAATAGTAAAGTTAGATAGGTAATCAGAGAAGGAGTGCAAAACAGAAAGAAGAAATCAAATCATGCAAAGATATAAGTAGAGACAAGAAAAATAATAGGCAAACAGATAAGTAAGAAAAAATGTCAAAAGTAGAAATCAAATTGAAAGTAAAGTGCAAAGAACTCATAAGTTAAGAAAATCAAGTTGTATTAATAAAATTACAAAAAAAGTAAGTCTGAAATTTATACAAAAATAAAATAAAAAGTGAAATTGATATCTAGTGGAGAAAAGTGATAAAATTAAAATAAACATGCAGAAACAAGATAATTTAAAGTAAAAACTATGAATATAAAGGAACATTAAGCATGAATTTAGGGAAGTATAAATAGAAAGCAAAAAGAAAAAGCAGTTTAGAGTTAAAAATATGTATTTTAAGCCTTTATCTATATATATAAAAGAGTAACGTGACTGACTGACTGACTGACTGACTGATTCATCATCGCACAGCCCAAACTCTAAGAGCTAGAGACATGAAATTTGGACAATCGGTTCCTCTTTCGATGTATAGCTCCACTAAGAAGGGATTTTTGGAAATTCGTACTTTAAGGGGGTAAAAAAGGGTAAAAACGGGTAAAATCGGTAATCTTATATCTGCTAAACTAAAAATGATACAAATTAAATTGTAAAGTATTGTAATTTGCACAAAAAATAAGCTGACAGGTGTCTGGCTTTTTTTTGGAATTTTCAACCCCTAAGGGGAAAAAAATGGGTAAAAACTATAATTTGGTACTTTTTTGGTACCCTATGTAACTTCCAAACGCATGAAGCTAGGAAAAAATATAAACTGTATTAAGTAATCCGCGAAAAAATATTAATAGGACTTCGGCACTTTTTTCAAATTCGCATGTATAAGAAGTAAAAATTGTCCCTTTTTTTGGTACTTTTTTTAAAAGAAACTTTTCTTATATTATTCAATGGGACAACATTTGACAATTATTATTTCCTAATAGAATATGAACAACTATTTAGGGAAAATTTTTAGAAACTTTTCGGGGGACAAAAAAGGTACCAAAAAGGGGAAAATTCCGGAAAATGTAAGTAATTCCTAATTAGACGGCCAATTTTAACAAAATTTTTAATTGGGATTTCTCTGTGTGGAGTCGTTTGCTTATTTTTACTCCCATCGGACGCGTCCCGAGGTGGTGGATAGGGGGGGTGGATGTGGTGTGGGGGGCCTGAGCGCTTCATAGAGTGGGAAAGACCTACCCATCTAAATGAGTAGAGATTTGTCGCATTATGTAGTGATCAGATCCCGTACACTACCTCTGACCCTAGGGGTTCCTAGAACTCCTCGCGAACCAAATAAAAATAAGATAGGGCGGTTCCCAAAATAAACCAAATATGAACGAGAAAATTAAAGAAATAAAAGTTACGGTGCAGAGCCTAATAAACTCAGTACCGGCGGCTAATGGTGGTGAGCAAGCAGGCCCCGAGTCGTCGTCATCAGATGACTGTAAGGAAACAATTTCGGAGGTGGGCAACTTGGCTTCCGTTATTGATAAAGCATCAAGAAGAATAGAGAACGAGGGATCGGATCCAAGGGTGAGCTTTAAGCATCCCCAGCCACACAAGACAGGCGAGGATTCCGACACCTCTGACTCAAATATAGAAGATGCTGACACTACGGTGTTATGCACAAAGGATACCTCTAAGGTAGATAAAATGGTTGAGGAAGTAAGCGCAAGCATTGCCAAACTCACCACAGACAAAATAAGAACTCTCTCTGGAGCGCAGCAAAGGAAGACTGCCAAAAAGAAACAGAGAGTAAATAAGAAAGGTCAGCGGGATGTCCCTAAAGAGAAAGACTCATCTACACCCATTTCTACCGAAAAGGGTAAGAGGATTCGATCTCCGGAGGAACAGAACACCGTTGGCAATACTAAAAAGAAAAAAAGTTACCAGCAGGGAAGTAAAACGGTTAGCATTTCCCAACTCCCGAAAGAAGACCCTCCGGCCAATCTGAAAGGAGAAGGTAACGAACCAATAGCTTCAACCTCAAAACAGGCGAAAGCGGTAGCTAAAAATATAGGTGATGGTGAAACAGCCGGTAAAAAAAACCCCACCATCACGTAAAAGAAAGCCGGAAGAAAAATCGGCTAAGGAGCAACCCACGTATGCGAAAGTGGCCAGAAGGAAGATGACAGAGGAGCTATGCTATGCTGTTATCGACTCCAATAGCGCATCGGGCAAAATTCCAATCGCACATCAGAAGGAAGTAGAGAATGCCATAAATGAGAGGATTGTGCAGTATGTCCTGGAAGCAGATGATAATGCTCCACAGATCCATATAGATAGCTGTAGGTTCGCCAGGGAAGTACTGTTTCTACAACTAGAATCAGACACCTGCGCACATGTTATGAAAGACCTAGTGGGAGGCATACCAGCCCCATGGGAGGGTGGCAAACTTGCCATGGTGAAAAAAGCCGATATCCCATCCCTAACCAAGGTTTCATTTTTCGTTAAAGGTTGGGGCAGCAAACTTGATAGCAAGGCCATGCTTAGGATCATTGGCAAGCAAAATAGAGGTCTGGAAGTAGACAAATGGGAGGTTTTCCATCGTGAGGAAACTGACGATGGCACCCTGGTAGTTGCAGGAGTGGATAAACCCTCCATGTCTTACCTCGAGGAGCAAAAAGGGAAGGTGTACTTCGCGAGTACAACTATTTTCTTCAAAGTTGGTAAGACGCCCATTGGTTGGACACATAATCCAACGGAGAAGAAAGACCCTGACGAAGAAGCAAAGGAGGCTAAAGAGGATGAAGGCCACCCCGTGCCAATGAAGAGGGAGGAGTTGGAGATAACTCAATCCCAAGAAGAATCTCTTTTAGCCGAACAACAATGATACTGCTCTTGCAGATCAATCTCCATCGAAGCAGAACGGCTACACAAGCTTTGATGGAAAATATAACTAAAGGTAAGGTACACATAGTTCTCATTCAGGAACCCTGGACTGTTAAAACAGAGTTACTGGATTGAATGAGTGTGATTACCAATTATTTTATGCTAAAACTGGGTCTCGACCCAGAACATGTATACTTTGTCATAAGGGATTAAATTTTCTTTTTTCCCCAGATTTATCTACAGCGGACGCCACTACCTTAATACATGGCTCACGCAATTTAATGCTGGCATCGGTGTACCAACCTTCTGATGCTCCGACACTACCACCAACGTCGGATTTAAGAAGTATGATAACATCGGCAAGGAGAACAGGTAGGAATATTTTAATAGGTTGTGATGCGAACTCGCATCACCTCTCTTGGGGCAGCACGAAGTGTAACAAGAGAGGAGACGCCCTATGGGAATTCCTAAATGCTAATAACTTATTTACCCTTAACTCAGGTAATAAACCTACATTTATTAACAGAATTAGGGAAGAGGTAATTGATGTGACTATATGTTCAGAAAATTTAATTGATGAAATTTGCGATTGGCACGTATCTGATATGCACTCTTATTTGGACCATCGCTATATTTTTATGACCTTAACTCATCCGCCACCGGAACCGGTGACTTTTAGGAATAAGGCCAGGACGGACTGGCCAAATTTTAGGTTAAGTCTTCAACATAAACTCGAAAATTATCCTGAACCAGATGAAAATCTGGACACGATAGATTCGATGGTGGGAAGACTGACTGCCGATTTTAGGGAAACTTTTGAGGAGCATTATCCACTCCGACAAAGGCGAACCCCAAGGGAAAAGCCCTGGATGACAGGTGAACTGATTAATCTCAGGAAAGAAACCCGAAGGCTATTTAACAGAGCCTATCGAAAGAAACAATCAGTATACTGGGACGATTACAGTGAGAAGCTCAGAATATACAACAAAGCAATAGGAATCGCCAAACGCAGATCCTGGAGGCTTTTTTGCAATCAGGTGGACAGCGTGAATGACGCTTCTAGAATTAAGAAATTCCTATCGAAAACCCACACCCAACCGGAAACCCTCGTTGACTCGAACGGGAAAAGGTCGGAGACGATGGAAGAGACGCTAGGAATACTGATAGAGGCACACTTCCAAACGAAAATGGCGGATGACGGAGAAATTCCACACCCCCATGACGGTAGTGCCACGACGGACATAATTATAACCACAAAGATGGTAAGAGAGGCGGTAAATAGTTTCTTGCCATATAAGGCACCAGGGCCGGACGGTATTTTTCCGGCTCTCCTACAAAGAAGCATTGACCTAATCGACATAAGGCTGGCGAATATTTTTACTACTTGCCTGAAATATGCGTATACCCCTGTGGAATGGAGGGAGGCGAGAGTCGTTTTCATACCTAAACCAGGGAGGGAAAATTACGCAAATCCTAAAGCTTATAGACCCATAAGCTTAACATCATTCTTATTGAAAACCATGGAGCGTATCGTCGATGGAATGGTCAGAAGACGATTACCAGGCGATTCAATGAGATTTGGACAACACGCCTATATCAAGGGCAGATCTACTGAGACTGCTCTTCAGGAGGTTGTTTATCATATAGAGAGATCCTTCGACCTGGGTGTGTATACCATGGGCGTATTCATAGACATAGAAGGAGCTTTCAATAACGTAATGACCTCGAGTCTTATCGGTTCCTTGGAAAACTTAGGGTTAAGCCATGTCTTAATTGCATGGATTAGCAATATGTTAAGGAACAGATGGATAAATTGTGAGGCAAATGGAGTAAGAAGAAGGGACAAAGTATGTCGAGGAACCCCGCAGGGAGGTATTTTATCTCCATTAATATGGGTAACTACCATACATAGTCTACTGAGGATTCTATCGAACGAGGGATTCAAGCCTATCTGTTACGCAGATGGTGTTGCGATACTGATCAGGGGGACGAATCCAAATTCTTTACGTATGAGAGCAATGGAGGCTTTGAATATATCCTATAACTGGGCGAAGGAGCGAGGGCTCAATGTCAACCCGGAAAAGACTGAAATCTGTTTGTTTACGAGAAAGAGGAAGATACCGGTGCATAGCTATCCCATCTTTCGGAATAAGACAATTAAGATTGATAAAAAGGTCAAATACCTAGGAATAGTACTTGATTGGAGACTATCCTGGAAGGACCACATTCAATGTAAAGTGGAGAGAGCTCAAAGAATATGGGCCCTCTGCAGAAGAGTGATTGGCTCAAAATGGGGCTTAAGCCCAAGGATGACACATTGGCTATATACGAGTGTACTGCGGCCTACAATTACGTACGCTTCGTTAGTATGGTAGACATCCTTAGAGAAGAAGGTGAATATAAAACCTCTTCAAAAGATTCAGAGACAGTGCTGCATTAGTATTTGCGGCGCCATGAGGACCACATCGACAATGGCCATTGAGAATATATTATCCATTTGGCCTATTGAGATACAGGTAAAATATGAAGCGGCCTTAGCTGCCACAAGATTAATGGCAATAGATGAGTGGCTTATAAGAGAACATAAGACCAGATACCAAAGAATAACGGATATCTTACCAATAGGAAATATTACAGAATTAACATGTGATAAAATCCCGATGAGATATGAGAATATTAACTGCATCACCATTATACCGGAAGAGGGAGAATGGGATGAGATAATCAGGATGGGAAACACCCACGGAATCGATCTTTATACAGACGGTTCAAAGATTGGTGACCAAACTGGAATGGGCTTATACGACATAAGCCGAAATAGAGGCAAATACTTCCGTCTACCAGATCACAACACTATTTTTCAGGCTGAGATCATGGCGATTACGGAAGGAATTAAATGGATAAAGGAAACGAATAGCGAAACTCCGATTCGTATCTTTACGGATAGCCAATCAGTGATTAAGACATTGAGAAAGGAGAAAGTTGAATCCCGGAACGTTTTGCAATGCAAGAGTGAGATAAACTCATATGCAAATTGTGAACATCTGGAGATAATATGGATACCAAGCCATCACGGGCTGATCGGAAACGAGAAAGCCGACAAATTATCCAAAATGGGAGCTCTTTTGAGTACTATAACTTTGGAGAACGCCAAACCCCTTAAACGATTTAAGGATGAACTTAATCGTTGGGCAATGGAAGAACATGTCAGAAAATGGCAAAGCACTGATGTCGGTAAGGTGACAAGAACACTCTGGGGTGACCCAAATCTTGGGGGGAAGTCAAAGGAGATTCTGAGACTAAGTAGACCTACACTTAGGAAATTAACCGGTGTAATTACAGGTCATACGGAGTTGAGAACTCATTTAGCACGCATGGGATTATCTGAGGAGACGACATGTAGAGCTTGTGAGGAAGAGGATGAGACCCTGGTACACTACCTCTGTCATTGTCCTGCGTTTGGGCATATTAGGCGCGAAAATTTTACAGTAGATAATATGCCGAACTTGGAATACCTGGGGAACTCGAACTGGAGATCCATAAGGCGTTACATTGAGGGGACTGGTTTCTTGGACTAGTCCGTTATTTATGGGAAATTATGTTTATGGTTTTTTGTTTGGGAATTCCGTTTTCCACATGGAGCGCACAACATGCCAACTGGGCATAGGTGTATACCTGTCATGGGTTTGGGCTTTTATACCCCTCCTTTTCAACCTAACCTAACCTAACCTAATTGGGATTTCACTAGACATAAAAAATTATGTAATTTAGTAAAAATTGAAACACATTCATAGCAGGGTAGAAAAGGGAAAAATCGGGAAGAGTTTGGTACTTTTTAGAACATAATTACTTTTATGCAAAAAAGAGTAGATTTACTGACTTTAAATCATGTTTATTAAAATATTTTGTTACATAGATATTTGAACATTTAAAACTTGGAATTTGGAACTTGGACCAAAAATGTACTTTTTCGCTTTTCTATGGTACTTTTTGTATTTTCTACGTTTGTAAAGATAGAATTATAAAATAAAGGACTATTGATTCCAGGTAAGACTAAAAATGTTATGGGTGACCAAAAAGGTACTTTTTTGAATTTTTGTGGTACTTTTGGTATTTTCTACGTTTATGAAGGTAGGATTGTACTGTCAAGGACTATTGATTCCAGGTGAGACTAAAAATTTTATGGGCAAACAAAAAGGTACTTTTTTGAATTTTTATGGTACTTTTTGTATTTTCAACGTTTGCGAAGCTAGAATTTTAAAATTAGTGGCAATTGATACAAAGTGAGACTGAAAATGTTATGGTCGACCAAAAAGGTACTTTTTTGAATTTGTATGGTACTTTTTGTATTTGCTACGTTTATGAAGGTAGGATTGTACAATCAAGGACTATTGATTCCAGGTGAGACTAAAAATGTTATGGGCGACCAAAAAGGTACTTTTTGTATTTTCAACGTTTGCGAAGCTAGAATTTTTAAATTAGTGACAATTGATACAAGGTGAGACTAAAAATGGTATGGGCGACCAAAAAGGTACTTTTTGAATTTTTATGGTATTTTTTGTATTTTCTACGTTTATGAAGGTAGGATTGTACAGTCAAGGACTATTGATTCCAGGTGAGACAAAAAATGTTATGGGCAAACAAAAAAAAACTTTTTTGAATTTTTATGGTACTTTTTGTATTTTCAACGTTTGCGAAGCTAGAATTTTAAAATTAGTGGCTATTGATACAAGGTGAGACTGAAAATGTTATGGTCGACAAAAAAGGTACTTTTTATACCCTTCACACAGTGAAAAAGGGTATATATAGGTTTGTCATTCCGTGTGAAATTTCTACAATTTTGATTTCCGACCCCATAAAGTATATATTGTTACAGATTTAGTTTTAAGTAGCTTAATTTACATTATAATTTATTTTAGTTGTAGTAGTTTAAGTTACTGTAGTTTTATTTGTATTAGTTTATTTTGCTGGTTGTTCGAAAATTTTGTTTGTTATTTTGTGTAGCATACTTTTAGGCACTTCTATTATTCGTGCATATTACTTAACGTCTTAATTTAAATTTAACGGTTTTCGAATGTACTAGAATGTACATACGAGAACTTTGTCGAATGTTACCGAACACCACTATGTTACTATAAATAGCCGAACAACACAGCTAACGTGATCAGTATTACAGTAGAGCTTGTAATGTGCGTATCAAAGTGTGTTTGATAATATAGGTGTATAATAATAAGTGTAATAAGTAAAGTGATATAAAAATAATTTCTGAGTGTGTTTAAGTAAATAAAGTGCTCTTAATTTCACAACGAATTTCAACTGTTTTTAATTGCAATAAAAGAACTCAAAAGGTTTATTTAAAGGAAATATTCCAACGTTTATAAAAGGTATAAACGTAACAACTGGTGTCAGAAGTGAAATTGCATTATAATAAAAGACATGAAATTTGAGGAGCTTAAAGTTGAACAACTCAAGAAAGAATTGAGTAAGCTGGCATTGCCGACAACAGGTAATAAAGTAGAATTGCAGAAGAGGCTTCTAGATGAATTTAAGCGGCGTAATATTGACATTGATGGTTACGAGTTTGAAGAAAAAGAAGAAATGGAAGTTTCCACTCGAGCAACCACAAACAACATGGATTTAAGTACAATGCTTGCAGCAATGATGGAAAAAATGGAACTTAACAGTCAAAAATTATTAGCCGAAGTTCAAGAAAATTCTAGAGCCAATAATGAAAAATTATTAGCTCAAGTTAAAGTTGAAGTTCAAGAAACTTCTAGAGCTAATAATGAAAAATTATTAGCTGAAGTTAAAGTTGAAGTTCAAGAAACTTCTAGAGCTAATAATGAAAAATTATTAGCCGAAGTTCAGGAAACTTCTAGAGCTAATAATGAAAAATTATTAGCTGAAGTTAGAGAAGTTCAAGAAACAGCTAAAGCTACGAGCGAGAAAGTTCAAGAAATTTCTGAGGCTGTAAATAACAGAGTAGAGTGCATTGAAAAGCATGTCAGTAAAATAGATAAAAAACTGGCTGATCTTGAAAATGACATCGGAGCACAGGCTACAGACGTTGACGAAAAATTTGAAAATTTAGAAACAAAAATTAATGATATTCAATGTCACGAGGGACCAGTGCGGATAGTTCCAGAAATATCGAGTATAATAAAGGCCCCTACTTTTGACGGTAGTGCACCATTTAATGTTTTTAAATATCAATTTGAGACAGTTGCCAATAGAAATATGTGGAGCAATGAAGAAAAGGCTATAGAGTTGATTTTGGCGTTAAAAGGAAACGCAGCGCAAGTCTTGGAAAGCATACCTATTGGCTGCAGAGAAAACTATGATGACATAATGGTTGCACTACAACGTAAGTATGGCGGCGAGCACAAACGAGATATATACCGAATGGAACTACGAGGCAGAACACAGAAAGCGAATGAGTCGTTACAAGATTTCGCAGCGGAGATCGAGCGCTTAGTGCAGCTGACATATCCAGGTGAAAATCACCCATTTTTGGATCAGTTTAAAATTGAAACGTTTGTTAATGGAATACGTGATCCAGAAATAAAGCACGCGGTGTTTGGCACACATAAATCAACGTTTGCAGAAACCGTATCATACGCTCTGACACAGGAGACCGCAAAATTACTCTTTAAGCCGCAAATATGTAAGGTGCGAAATCTCGAAATTTCTGAAGAAATGGAAAGAGATGAAATAAGTGATTTAAAGGCACGTATACAGGCGTTAGAGGAGAAGTTAGGCAAAGTAAAAGTCAAATGCTATAACTGGGGTAAGGATGGACATTATCAGCGAAATTGTAGAGCACCAAGAAAGCGGGCTAGATTTGTATCGCCACCTGAGTACAGCAAGCTGGAAAACACGCAGTTACCGTTAAAACAAGTTAACACTTATAGGCATGAGCATGATCCCATTACAGAGGGCCCCACAATCTCCATATCAGTTATGCAGCAGGAAAATAGCAACCTTACTGCTTGTGGGTATATCAATGGTCGGAGGCATGTTCTTACAATAGATACAGGAGCATCACAATCAATTATCAGACCTGATATAGTCAAGAAGGAAATCGAACCACTATGTGGCGTAAGTCTACGAACAGCTACTGGGGAGTTTGCTAAAGTTTATGGAAAAATAAAGGTGAAATTAACTATTGCAAATATAAGTGTTAATCATGTATTTGTTGTTGCTGACATTGTGGATGAAGTAATCGTGGGCGCTGATTTTATGATAAGTCATAACATTAATCTGCACATGGGACGAAAAGTTATGATTTGGCGCAACATTGAGATTCCGTTGGATTACTGGACTAAACGACTTCAGGGAAATAAATTCAGTATTGAGCACAGAAAAGGGGTCAAACATGGCAATGCGGATGCACGTTCCCGAAAATTCTGCAGCTTGAAGAGCAAACATGGTACAAAACCTGAGGAAGAAGAGTGCGTAATAGATGTTCGATTAACGCATATAGACAAAAGTAGTGAATGGTCAGTGGCGCAAAGAAAAGATCCTATACTGGCAAAGATTATATCAGCAAAGGAAAAAGACAAAAGGCCCACTCGAAAACAAATATCAGCGGGAAGTCCACTGATGAAATCCTATTGGGCGCTGTGGAATAGCCTGAAGGTGGTTAATGGATGTCTATACCGAATATGGGAAAGTGCTAATGGAAAATCGGTAACAAATCTGATTGTGGTGCCATCCTCTAAAGTCAAAGAGGTATTGAAGGAGTTTCATAATGGTTCAAGCGGTGGTCATCTTAGTGTAACAAAGACCATAGAAAAGTTAAAGCAACGGTTCTATTGGGTTGGCTGTCAACAATCGGTAGCTGGTTGGATAAAAAATTGCGCCCAATGCATCGCAGCGAAAAGCCAAGCCAGAAAAAGTTGTAAGCCATTGCAGAAGTATACCTGGGGCGGCTCCTTTGAGCAAACAAACATGTCCAGCAACAAGATGAAAGCCAGATACGACCGTGCAGCAGAATCTGAAGGCTTTAATGAGGGTCAGCGAGTTCTATTATATAACCCACAACGCAATAAAGGATTGCAAAATCATTGGGATGGACCGTATAAGGTGATAAAGAGAATAAATGATGTGGTGTATAGAATCCAGAAATACAAGAGCCCAAGATCAAAGATGAAAGTGGTTCACCTCGAGCGCCTCGCTAAGTACGGAAAAAGTGAATTTATGCCTATTCGGGACGAACAGGCTTAAGCGGGCGGTAGTGTTACAGATTTAGTTTTAAGTAGCTTAATTTACATTATAATTTATTTTAGTTGTAGTAGTTTAAGTTACTGTAGTTTTATTTGTATTAGTTTATTTTGCTGGTTGTTCGAAAATGTTGTTTGTTATTTTGTGTAGCATACTTTTAGGCACTTCTATTATTCGTGCATATTACTTAACGTCTTAATTTAAATTTAACGGTTTTCGAATGTACTAGAATGTACATACGAGAACTTTGTCGAATGTTACCGAACACCACTATGTTACTATAAATAGCCGAACAACACAGCTAACGTGATCAGTATTACAGTAGAGCTTGTAATGTGCGTATCAAAGTGTGTTTGATAATATAGGTGTATAATAATAAGTGTAATAAGTAAAGTGATATAAAAATAATAATTTCTGAGTGTGTTTAAGTAAATAAAGTGCTCTTAATTTCACAACGAATTTCAACTGTTTTTAATTGCAATAAAAGAACTCAAAAGGTTTATTTAAAGGAAATATTCCAACGTTTATAAAAGGTATAAACGTAACAATATTTTCTGAAAGCTTATGAATAGGGGAGTCGATTAAGCCCTGTCAGTCTGTCCGTCTGTCCGTCTGACCGTCTGTCCGTGTGTATGTTGAAATCAACTTTTTAAAGCCCCCCGACATCGCTTGGACTCGGGTGAGGTATTAAAATATCAGAAATATTCGGGAGTAGATCGGTATTGAAAATCAGGAACATCGGTACATAAACAACTGAGATATGAGCAAAAACCCACGACCACCTCGATTTTTTTTTCACAAAAACAACATTACAACAACAACATACACACATACATACATACAAACGTGTATACTGGTTAGAGAAAACGTGGCATTGAATCCCAGCTGAGCCAAAAAAAAAATTTTTTTATATTTTTATATTTTTTTTTTTAATTTTTTTTTATTTTTTTTTTATTTTTTATTTAATATATTATTTATATTTTTATTATTATTTTTTAAAATTTTTTTTTTATTTTTTTTTGTTTTATATTTATTATATATATTTTAATTATTTTTTAAAATTTTTTTTTTTTAAATTTTTTTTTTTTAATTTTTTTTTTTAATTTTTTTTTTTAAATTTTTTTTTTTAATTTTTTTTTTTATTTTTTTTTTTTAACATACATACGTAAATTTATAATTTTACAATGGGATGTTTTTATATATGTATGGTTTTTATAGGTATGTACGTATATCATATGGAATGGTGATACAAACTACTGTTGTTGCATGACTACACGGTGTGAAGGGTATATAAGATTCGGCACGGCCGAATATAGCGCTCTTACTTGTTTGAATTTGTATGGTACTTTTTGTATTTGCTACGTTTATGAAGGTAGGATTGTACAATCAAGGACTATTGATTCTAGGTGAGACAAAAAATGTTATGGGTGACCAAAAAGGTACTTTTTTGAATTTTTATGGTACTTTTTATATATTCTACGTTTGCGAAGCTAGAATTTTAAAATAAGTGGCAATTGATACAAGGTGAGACTAAAAATGTTATGGGCGACCAAAAAGGTACTTTTCTGAATTTGTATGACACTTTTTATACCCTTCACCTGTGGTGCACAAGGGTATATATAGCTTTGTCATTCCGTTTGTAATTTCTACAATTTTCATTTCCGACCCCATAAAGTATATATTTTCTGAAAGCTTATGAATAGAGGAGTCGATTAAGCCCTGACCGTCTGTCCGTCTGTCCGTCTATCCGTCTGCCCGTCTGTCCGTGTGTTGGTTGAAATCAACTTTTAGAAGCAACTATATGTTCCTCAGATCTGTATATGGTATCAATCTCTTGGAAATATCCAGGAATGAATTGCTATTGAAATTCAGCACAATCGCCCCATAACTTTCTGAGATATGAGCAAAAAACCACGACCACCTCGTTTTTTTTCACAATTACAACAACAACATACATACATAGATACATGTAAAAAACATACCAAACAAAAAAAATTACAAAAAAAAAAAATATTAAAAATAAGAAAAAAATAATAAAAAAAACTAAAAAAAAAAATTTTAAAATAATTTAAAAAAAAATTTAAAAAATTTTTTTAAAAATTTTTCTAAAAAAAAATTTTAAAAAAATTTAAAAAAAATATAAAAAAAAATAATAAAATATAAATAATATATTAAATAAAATAAAATAAAATTTTTTTGGCTCAGCTGGGATTCGATACCACATTTATTCTTACGTGTACGTATGCACGTATTTTATATGGGATGAATGGTGATACAAACAATTGTTATTGCATGACTACACGTTGTGAAGGGTATATAAGATTCGGCACGGCCGAATATAGCACTGTTACTTGTTTTATTTTCAACGTTTATAAATATAGGATTACACAATCAAGGACTATTGATTCCAGGTGAGACAAAAAATGTTATGGGCGACGAAAAAGGTACTTTTTTGAATTTTTATGGTACTTTTTGTATTTTCAACGTTTGCGAAGCTAGAATTTTAAAATTAGTGGCTATTAATACAAGGTGAGACTAAAAATGTTATGGGAGACCAAAAAGGTACTTTTCTGAATTTGTATGACACTTTTTATACCCTTCACACAGTGAAAAAGGGTATATATAGGTTTGTCATTCCGTGTGAAATTTCTACAATTTTCATTTCCGACCCCATAAAGTATGTATTTTCTGAAAGCTTATGAATAGGGGAGTCGATTAAGCCCTGTCAGTCTGTCCGTCTGTCCGTGTGTATGTTGAAATCAACTTTTTGAAGCCCCCCGACATAGGTTGGACCCGGGTAAGGTATTAAAATATCAGAAATATTCGGGAGTAGATCGGTATTGAAAATCAGAAACATTGGTACATAAACAACTGAGATATGAGCAAAAACCCACGACCACCTCGATTTTTTTTTTCACAAAAACAACATTACAACAACAACATACATACAAACGTGTATACTGGTTAGAGAAAACGTGACATCGAATCCCAGCTGAACCAAAAAATTTTTTTTTCAATTTTTTAAAAATTTTTTTTTTAATTTTTTTTTTTTTTTTTTTTATTTTTTATTTAACATATTATTTATATTTTTATTATTTTTTTTTTTAAATTTTTTTTTTTAAATTTTACAATGGGATGTTTTTATATATGTATGTTTTTATATGTATGTACGTATTTCATATGGGATGAATGGTGACACAAACTGCTGTTATTGCATGACTACACGTTGTGAAGGGTATATAAGATTCGGCACGGCCGAATATAGCGCTCTTACTTGTTTTATTTTCAACGTTTATAAATATAGGATTATACAATCAAGGACTATTGATTCCAGGTGAGACAAAAAATGTTATGGGCGACGAAAAAGGTACTTTTTTGAATTTTTATGGTACTTTTTGTATTTTCATCGTTTGCGAAGCTAGAATTTTAAAATTAGTGGCTATTAATACAAGGTGAGACTGAAAATGTTATGGTCGACCAAAAAGGTACTTTTTTGAATTTGTATGGTACTTTTTGTATTTGCTACGTTTATGAAGGTAGGATTGTACAATCAAGGACTATTGATTTCAGGTGAGACTAAAAATGTTATAGGCGACGAAAAAGGTACTTTTTTGAATTATTATGGTACTTTTTATATATTCTATGTTTGCGAAGCTAGAATTTTAAAATTAGTGACAATTGATACAAGGTGAGACTAAAAATGTTATGGGCGACCAAAAAGGTACTTTTTTGAATTTGTATGACACTTTTTTTATTTTCAACGTTTATAAATATAGGATTATACAATCAAGGACTATTGATTCTAGGTGAGACAAAAAAAATTATGGGCGACGAAAAAGGTACTTTTTTGAATTTGTATGGTACTTTTTTGATTCTAGGTGAGACAAAAAATGTTATGGGCGACGAAAAAGGTACTTTTTGAATATTTATGGTACTTTTCGTATTTTCAACGTTTGCGAAGCTAGAATTTTAAAATTAGTGACAATTGATACAAGGTGAGACTAAAAATGTTATGGGCGACCAAAAAGGTACTTTTTATACCATTCACACAGTCAAAAAGGGTATATATAGGTTTGTCATTCCGTGTGAAATTTCTACAATTTTCATTTCCGACCCCATAAAGTATATATTTTCTGAAAGCTTATGAATAGGGGAGTCGATTAAGCCCTGTCAGTCTGTCCGTCTGACCGTCTGTCCGTGTGTATGTTGAAATCAACTTTTTTAAGCCCTCCGACATAGGTTGGACCCGGGTAAGGTATTAAAATATCAGAAATATTCGGGAGTAGATCGGTATTGAAAATCAGAAACATCGGTACATAAACAACTGAGATATGAGCAAGAACCCACGACCACCTCGATTTTCTTTTCACAAAAACAACATTACAACAACAACATACATACATACAAACGTGTATACAAAAAAAATTTTTTTTTAATTTTTTTAAAATTTTTTTTTAATTTTTTTTTAATTTTTTTTTTTTATTTTTTATTTAATATAATATATATATTTTTATTATTATTTTTTTTTAATTTTTTTTTATTTTTTTTCTTTGTTTTATATATATTATATATGTATATAATAATTTTTTTTTTAAATTTTTTTTAAATTTTTTTTTATTTGTTTTTTTTAACATACATACGTGAATTTATAATTTTACAATGGGATGTTTTTATATATGTATGTTTTTATATGTATGTACGTATTTCATATGGGGTAAATGGTGACACAAACTACTGTTATTGCATGACTACACGTTGTGAAGGGTATATAAGATTCGGCACGGCCGAATATAGCGCTCTTACTTGTTTGTATTTGTATGGTACTTTTTGTATTTGCAACGTTTATAAATATAGGATTAAACAATCAAGGACTATTGATTCTAGGTGAGACAAAAAATGTTATGGGCGATGAAAAAGGTACTTTTTTGAATTTTTTTGGTATTTTTTTATTTTCAACGTTTGCGAAGCTAGAATTTTGAAATTAGTGACAGTTGATACAAGGTGAGACTAAAAATGTTATGGGCGACCAAAAAGGTACTTTTTTGAATTTTTGTGGTACCTTTTGTATTTTCAACGTTTATGAATGTAGGATTGTACAATTGAATTTTTATGGTACTTTTTGTATTTTCAACGTTTGCGAAGCTAGAATTTTGAAATTAGTGACTATTGATACAAGGTGAGACTGAAAATGTCATGGGCAACCAAAAAAGTACTTTTTTGATTTTTATGATACTTTTGGTATTTTATTCAATAAATAGTAAGAACTGCGCTAACGAAGTAGCGGGTTAAATGCTAGTAAGTTATATTAAAGTAAAACCAGAATGAACAAGTAAGAGTGCTATATTCGGCCATGCCGAATCTTATATACCCTTCACAACGTGTAGTCATGCAATAACAGTTGCTTGTATCACCATTCATCCCATATGAAATACGTAACGTATGTATGTTAAAAAAACGAAAAAAAAAAAATTTTAAAAAAAAATTTAAAAAAAAAAATTAAAAAAAATTATTATATATATAATATACATATATAAAACAAAAAAAAAAAAATAAAAAAAAAAATTAAAAAAAAATTAAAAAAAAAATAATAATAAAATATAAATAATATATTAAATAAAAAATAAAAAAAAAATAAAAAAAAAATTTAAAAAAAATTTTTAAAAAAATTAAAAAAAAATTTTTTTGGCTCAGTTGGGATTTGAAGCCACGTTTTCTCTAACCAGTATACACGTTTGT